>JASPKZ010009401.1:0-84220 GCA_030220185.1 Diploptera punctata
TTAACTGGCCACCAACAGTGCATTGTTGTAAATGGTTGTTTTTCTTCATGGAGATCAGTAGAGTATGGAAAACTACTAGGATCAGTATTAGGTCCAATTTTATTATCTGTGTACATTAGAAATCACTAAATGCATGAAACAATGCAAATATATCTGACATCCGACACATACTAGACCAGAACTGATTATTGATTAACGATGCGGTTAAAATAACTCGAAGATCTTGATTCTATAACAATGTGGATGAAATAAACGTACAGTTAGCGACAAAAAGAATGGGCCGACTCTTGATCTCGAATACTTCTTTAACGCGCGATTCACACAAGTAAACCAATAGTACAGTAGAGCTAAAATACGTTTCCCTTCTTCCTTTCAAGGGCATTCTTTCTAAACACAACAAGGAAGCGAAAGCTTAGCTCAGTGCTTAGTGGCTTGATTCGTATGCAAGAGGTTACAGGTTCGATTCCCGGTGAGGTAAATTTTTTAATCGTTAAAATGCTTTCTCTTTTATTTCGTATGTCTATTCTTAAAGAAAAAAGTACTATTTGGAAGTATTACTATTTTTATTATTAATATTATTTATTTATTTATTTATGTGTTTATAAACAGGTTTGCAGAGTAATAAAACATCTTCCTATGCCCAAAGCTTTTTTAATTTTTTATCTTCTTTTTCTTGGGTACATTTTGAGTTAATTTTGATCTCCCAGGTAATTACATAATTTGATACATCCCGTTATTATTATTATTATTATTATTATTATTATTATTATTATTATAGATTATGGATAATAATAATTATTATTATTGTTATTTTTATTATTGTCAATCATCTATGGACTATTATTACGCTGGACTTGACATATATAAACCAAATATTTTAATTGAAGTGCGAAATTTTTTCCTCACTAATACGTAATAAGTAAATAAACTCAAATATATTAAGCTACGTTATATTTTATTACGTCAATTTATAGCATTATTATTAAAGCGTAGTACTGTACACACAAATTTATACCGGTAGCTAAATGGTGTTACAGAATTTACGAAGGCAGGCATATTACTTAAGATAGTGTAGAGTGAACGTAGATAATATGGCAGAAATTACATTTTATAGGATGTATTTTGCAAAAATACAAATGAATAAAAAAATAGTCTGAGGATTCGAACCCTGGCTTTCACATATATTTCGTCTTGTTGTAAGTAGTTTAACGATCTACGCTACTCGAACGCAGGAAGTTGCCTTGTTTACTTTTGTATTATGATCGAGAGTTGAACTTTATTTAAAATGTCGCAATTTGAGTAATATTGCATTTGTAGAACACTCGTAAATATCTAGAAACATGTCTGCTTCACTGTTCTTTAACTATTTAAGACGGTTAAAACCAAATACAGCGTATTTAAAACATTTAACAATACAGTACTTCGTGAACCGCAGCTATGGCTTTTCGAACATGCGCAGTGAGCCATAAAACAAACTGCTTTTTGAAGCGGCTCATTCTTTTTGTTGCTAAGTCTACCTTATTTTAAGACCTAAGAAGTCACAAGCTATTGTTATCAGTTATCAAAGTGCATTAAACAAAATTTATTATTCATTGATAGTCTCTGAAAATCTAAATCAAATTGATATTCCATTTAAACCTTCTGTGAAAAATCTCGACCAAATCTTAGTTGAAAGTTTCGTTTAAGGGAAACATAGTTACTCTAAATATTGTTACTTGTTCGAACTTTTATATAATAAATATTTAGAATTTCAATAGTCGAATTGGAAGTAAATTGAACTGGTATACATAAACTTTGTTGCTCTTTGAAATATTTTGGGGAATTATAAATATGATATTGTAGAATATATATATTTCAATCGGTATTGGTCTAAGAGTCGGACCTAATCGACCTTCCCTCATCGAGTTTCCTAATAAAATTAATAGTTTATACAAAATAATGTATAATTAAACAAAACGTGCTAGGGTTGCCATTCCATATCCCTGCACAAACAAGATATTCGATCTTTCATTCCCTAAAGTGTTTGAAAATGTTATATCTTCATTGAAAAAAGTGCTTGTTTCTACTTCTATTATATATATATTTTTTGTTCAACCATCCAAGTAGGTTCACAGCATATGAATTGCAGACATTGCCCAGGGCTTGTCCTGATCCCCTAATCGAATACCAGAATAGTGACGATATCCTGTCCTTAACTTTGGGGTATTTGAACCTTTCTGGGCATAAAATCTCACTTAGCCACACAAACAAAACAAAAATTGTCAGGGGAGTTTTTATAGTGACATGACATCTTCGAGATTGAAATTAAAGAAACAAACTAAGAAAACTGAATTGAATTCTTGGATTCTATCTTAAATTTCAATCAAAATCAAAAATCGTGATTTAAAGATAGGCCATGTAGACTGAAAAACTCTGAATATTGTACATTTATTAAAGCATTTATTTTTCATAACCGGCCATTTTATGGAGTTTTACCTTTATATACTTTTTGTTCATCATTTCTTCCTGATTAACAATTTTGGTGTTTCTGAAACAACGTGATTTTCATTTTCGAGTCATTAAAGTAAGATATATTAGAAATAAACATGAAAACGCCTGCAAATGTTCATTCAGACTACCTGCATAACCGGAGATTGACTTCCGATCGCGACGCCAATGTAATAGGATTCTAAACTTAACTACTGTATTGGTGCGTTTATTTTTAACTTTTTATGTGAACATTATGTAATTATTTTGGATTTAATGTTATGCAATTATCATTTTTTTTGTAAGATCATATTTTATTGTAATTATTGCCAAATGACATTCTGGAAATAAAACTTTTTTATTATTGCATAAAATATAAAACTTTTTTATTATTGCATAAAATATATCGGAGCTGACCAGTCTAACGTTGATTCCTGTATTTTAAAGAGCCTAGATATTTTTTAAATCTTTATTTTACTTTTATTTTGAGATATTTTTGTCACATATAAATGAAATTAATGATGATGTGGATCAAATAACGTAACTTTAACACGTATATATGTTCACAATTGGGAAAACCTAAAAAAAAATGTCCTTACATTAGTTGGCTTCGGGATTTTAACTGTTTTAAATATTAATAGGTTACTGTTTTGAATATTTGCTTTCTCTCTTTCTTTCTTTCTTTCTTTATTTCTTTCTCTGTCCTCACACACACACACACACACACACACACACACACACACATATATATTCTCTTTAATTTGCTTAATTGTTATAATGACCACCATGTGGCAGTGAAGACCGAGTTCTCGACGCTACATCTTGTAATAATGGGGAGAATATATATATATATATATATATATCCCGATCGGGGTCGATGGATTTTTTAGGACGGAAAAATCCAAGGAGCAAGTCCTCCGGGAGGGACTTTAAGCCGTGGGTCCCGAGTCTGAAGATTTTCAGGCTCGTAAAAAATCCTTAAGCCTGAATGAAAAGGCCTCTAAGCAAAATTTACCGAATTTTCCCGTCCTAGTACTACCTTGGTTTCCTAGATGTCAGTATGAGGCGGAACGCTGACCACGGACCACTCGAAAATGACATCTATGCGAAAAAAAAGTGTAACTAAATTAGTATAGTTCAAATACTTCCCTGTAGGGGGAGAGCGCCTAAATCTCTGTAAAGGGAAAACATAGGCTTACAAAAAAAAATATATATAAAATAAAAGTGTTTGTATTGGATTTGCCTGGAGGTGTAATGGATAGCCTCGATTACCAATCGAGAGGTCTGGGTTCAAATCCCGTCCAGGCATTTATTTTTCTTATGTCAAATATATATATACAAACAAATTTCATGGCGTGACAGGTATTGAGGGTCTTTGGCCTACCAACCGGCTGCTGGTATCCACATGTGTTAATCAAAGATGATCATCCAGTCACTGTAGCGGTGACATGTGGTCAGCATATCGGGTTACCGTTATAGCTGGTTTTCTCAATCTAGAGCCGCTACTTATTGTAGTTACCCAAATTCCTCGCGATGCATACTGGATGGAATTCCATGAGAAAATGTCTTCCCTCTTGGAGACTCGAACTAGCGCAAGTTCCATAGCTCTGTACCAAGCATCTTGTCTTAAACACTCGGCTACCTTAATATAGGTGATGTGCAGGAAGGTCATAAGGCATTTAACGCAGTTCGGAATTAGTATGCAGAATATTGTATTATGCACTTTTTCTGCATATTTGTAACGAGGGACAATGTATTTTAAAGCACATATCTAAATCACTCTTTATATGCTGGAACTGCATAGACTAAGCGAATTCCTATCAAGTCGAATTTGTGGTCCGAAATTGGTGGTTTATTGAATATATATTGTCAATATTATACTGGCAAAACTCAATTTCTTATGCCAAGTTATTTAAATGTATCGGACACTACCAATGAAAAATATACATATATAACCAACAATTATTATTGTATAATATCTCTATTGCTAACTTTTCCTTCTTGTATGGAGCGGTTTGTTTGGGAAATACATATTGCAGTACTATACAATTTAAGTGATATTGATTATTTTATCTCTCGGGAACTGACCAGCCTCCTGGGCTAGTAGTCAGCGTTCCTGACTACTGTTCATAAGGTCCCGGGTTCGATTCCCGGTCAAACCATAGGATTTTTCCTACAGGGAATTATTCCTGTGATTGCCCATGGTCTGGAATTTAGCATAAAGTTTAGGTTAAGAATTCTTCTGGCGCTTCATTATCATTTATCACCCATCATATCATCGGGGTAACGTAACTCCGCCTTCTAGGCGCCCCAACTTCAGAAGTGGGTTACGCCAATGCCAGGAGAGAACACCAGAAATGTCGAAATGACAACCTGGGGCATTGAATAAAAAAAATATTATCTCGGGAACTATTAAAATAGTAACTCCTCACCTTGCGATTTTCGAGTTTCAAGATGCCAGAGCAAGCTAGCGTACAGCTGTAGTCGGTGGGAGAGACGGAAATCGTGAGTAAACGTATATTTACGTCACGGAATGATTCATTACTTTATTCTTTCCTTGCGGATAGTACTACTACAGGCGGTTCCGTGGCACAAGTGGTTAGCTTCACGCTTCTGGTCGCGTATGAGGCACCACATGTTGGGTTTGTAGTGGACGAAACGTACTCAGAACATGTTTTTCTCGGGCTTTTCCCGTTTTTCCCCTGCCAAAACATTAATCCCACCACTTCTCTGTGCTCATGAGTAGAGGTCGGATTTTTATGTAATATTATCCTAAGAAATATGTACATATATATTGAAATACGTAATATCAAAATTACAAAGAAACATTAAAAATGTTTTGTTTATTTATTCTAATGGCGGTAACACGAACATTATCATTTTCCCAAACGATTCTTCTTCTTCTTCGGCTTTCCCCCATTTATAGGTTTGCCGTCTTCAGTTTCCATTTATCTCTATCATTCGGCCTGCCACGTTTGTTTCTTCCAGGGTGGTGATCATTGGTATATATTTTTGGCCATCCTTCATTTTCCATTTTTTGGACATGGCCATAACATTTAAGCGTTTGATTTTCAATCCTCTTAACAACCGATGTGGTGACATTCATTTCTCTCCAAAGGAATTCATTTATTTTATCCTGTCTTGTTTTTTGGAGGCTTCTTCTAAAATAATCAAATTCAACTGTTCTAATTTTGTTTTTTGTACTTCCGTCAAAGACCAAGTTTCACTTCCATATGACAAAATATTCTGTATTATGCTCTTATAAATTTTCATTTTAGTTTCCTTTGTGATATTTTTGTTCCAAATTATTCCATGTAATGTTTTAGTTGCATTTTTTGCCATTGCAATTTTAGTCTGTACATCTTTCTCACAGGTACCTAAACTTGTAATTATTGACGCAAACGATTACAAGTTTTTAAAAATATTTTTTATTTTACGAATAAGGTAAAAAAATGGTTTTACACAAATTGCGTACATAAATGTAGTATGTCACATCAGATTAGGCACAATCCTAAAGTCTATCTTGGCACGAAACACAGTCACCATATATTTCTCGTTATTTTTAGAAGTTTTTTTTTGTCGATGAGCAGTTTTTTTACTGTGAAAACGATCGCTCGATATCAAAGAACGCCATTGGTGAATACTTAAGCTAATGGACATGTACGTTCAATTAAGCATTTGACATAATATGTAAAAATATGTAATTATGTTTAAAATGAGAGTATTGACAGGAATATGTTAACAATTTATAACGCGAACGTGAAACGTAATGGTTCTTGTACCGTAATTCATCATTTTAAGTTCTCAGAATGATACATACCGAGGAAAAAAATATGTAATTACATAGAAATCCGGTCTCTACTCATGAATCATGACCATTTCATCTGCCCCGTCATTGTATGTCATGCCTGGTCATTCGGCATTATTGTATGTAATAGAGTTTCCATTTCATGTCATCTTTCTATCTAGCATTTTTCCGGGTACGAGTAGAAATTCAATTGCACTGAAGCTGTAATTATAACGTTTAGTGCATACTAAGCACATTACATGGTTCTTTGTGTTAAATTATTAAATAACTAAAACATTAATTGAATATTTTATGTGATCTCAAAAAATTGCCAATTATTTTAAAATTGTGGTAATTTGTGAAGTTATATTACTGACAATCCACCGCTGTGATCTCGAGGTAGCGTGCTGCCTTGTCATGCAGCGGGCGCGGGTTCGATCCCCGGTCGGAAAAAGTTTCCTGGGTGAGGTTTTTCGGTTTTTTCCTCACTTGTAAAACAAATGTCAGGAAACATTGAGGCTCAAATAGTCCCCCAACATCATATGGCAATCATAATCGTCATTCATATTCGCCTTAGATTAAGCTTAGGATTAAGGACTCTCCTGGCGCACCACTATCATCATCACCCATCATATGTTTGGGACAGCCGTAACCCGGCCTTCCAGGTACCCCAATCTCAGAAATTGGATACAATTACACCAATACTAGGGGAGAATATCAGAAACGTCGAAATGGCAACCTGGAACATTGATAAAAAATTATAGGCCCCCTATATTATTGGCAGAAATTGGAAGGTCAGGCCTTCATTAGTTGTCATGTAAGCATCCTTACAAAAATAGCAGTAATTGCAATATTTATTGCCACCGACAAACATGTTTGTTATCAGCAATTAATTCATCCTAGTAACAAAAAAGTAGCTGTATAAACTTGTACACTAATCAGTTTATGCCGAAAATATTTCAGAGGACTGAAATTGGAGAGGCAGTGTCGAATCGAAGTAAGTTGATAGTTAAAATTTGCTATCATAATTGAAATCTAGGAAACAAAGGGAAATAGGAGATTACAGAACATTTCCAGTTTACTTTTTTATGACTAGTTTGAATTGATGTCTTGCTTTTCCTCTTAGTATGAATTTGGCGGCAAAATACTTGATGGCAGATGTATAATGCGGTAATGAGAACAGCTGCATTACCACCTGCACGCTGTACCTGCATCTCACTTTCTGTATAACACTATATTGTAAAATAAACTGATACGCATTTCACTTTTTTTTCTGCTACAAGGGGAAAAATTCCGCCCTAGTTAACCAAAGTGCCCTGAATCCAAACCTCTATTCAGATTTTCTGTAACATGTATGTTTTAAAAATAACAATGAAAAGCGTCAACATTGCCAAAATTCGTGATTAAAAAGTAATAATCCGATAATCTAACTTAACTTAAATACTGCTTCATGGTATTGAAGAGTGTTGAATTCAAACCTATTTTCATATGTTCTCTATAGCGCCCAACTTTTCTGGTATTTTTTAAACGCTTCAAAATTTAAACAAGAATTTTAATAAAAGTACTTGTATCCAATATGATGTGCAAAATGTCGCTCAAAACTTTGCGCAGTTTTATTGCCCTGCGGTGACTTTGAGTTGAATGCCTCTTTGTGCACCTGCAGAAATCCGCCAACATTGTTTCATTTAACTTTATTGGTATCTTATTTCCGTGGATTTTAATATCTTCATGAAACATTTCACCCTGCTCCTACCTCACCCATTGCACCAAGATTTTTGGAGAAGTATTCAGTATGATTGTATAAAAAAATGAAATCTCTAATTCATGTTGCAATCTAGATATTTGAAGTTATCAAACATTTCCGAAGCAATTTGCTGTTATGCAAACTCCTAAAAGAATAAGATAAAAGTTAAAATTAAATATACCTGTTGGTAGGTGCCGTCGTCCTCAACTTTGTTAAAATGGTGTATATAAAATTAACTGGAGCGCTTTCGGAAGTTAACTTACATCTTCAGCAGGTTGGGCTTCTGCTACTCGTTGTTCTTGTTTACGATGATATATACTCCAACTGTTTGTAGCAGCAACTGACTTCTTTCTGACGATCTCGTATAATGGGTTTGACTGGTGTGCGTTCTCATTAAGAATTAAGGTGTTGTTTATTTCCTCTATAATTTCGAGGTCTTCAAATATATTTATTCTAGCTGGAATGTTTTCTCTGTGGATTATCGTGAGAGTATTTTCAATTAATGCCACGCAGATTTTTCTTTTGATTCATCGACCTGATGACTGCAAATTTGGATCCCACATTAGGTCGCGTATGTCTGGTCCATCAGATACACAAGTTTTATTTTTTATCTTCGAAAATTTCAGTTTTAAGTATTAAATTACTGTACATTGGTTTCTCTGTCAGGGCCTGTAATGAATTGCTTCATAACCCTAGGTTTAATATGGAGAGGGGGCAAAAGGCTTTCTCTTTAAGGATAAGTGGAGTATACTACACATTTATTACCCCGGTACAAGATCCGATCCGGGAGGTCAGTGCTTTATTTCCCAGTGTATCTCACGTTATCTGCTTTCCAGTTCACGTAGAAATCAGGGGAACTTGGTGAAACCAGATTGTCGTCCAAGATCACCACACACTATCCGTAGATGTCTATCTAACATGACTAAAATTATTATATGATTCTTTTGACAGAATATCTCACTGGTACAGAGAAAAGTAAGTTTCCATTATGCAATAGAACTGCCTTAAGACTTCTTATAAAGAGGTATCTATAAAAATTCTATCAGAGATATATTGAAACCAAGTGCATAAACCCATTATGTTACAAAACGCTAGTTTTAGAAAAGAAAGACACAAATTCTACCTCTCTCTGTCTATATACCGTGAAAATGCAGATGCTGGAGACAGTATTTTTTTTCTTTTAATACTAATAAAAGTTGAGGGCGATGGCACCTGCCAACAGGTACATTTTAATTCTTGTCTTTTTCTTTTAGCTTCGTTACCAACATTTTTTTTTTATTCTCTGACCAAGTCGAGTTCTTTTATGTGTCTTGTGGCGATTAGGTTGTTTAGGATAATTCTAATTCTGTTTTTATTTCCTAAGAGATGTCACATTCTGAGTAATCTGTTTCATCTAATCTTTCGGGAGGACTTGGAATTGGCGCATGATCATTATGAGGAACAGGGCGAATGGGATATTTCAAACTGGGATCCATCCATCCATAGTAATTCTGCCCGAGGGCAGGTCTTTCACTGCAATCACAGCATTTTCATGCTATGCTTTGCAGCTTTACTAGGGAATTATAAGTGTGTGGTAGCTTCCCGTTGCTTTCCACACCGGTGACGGATGATGATGATGGCCGGATGATTTTCGGGGGCCGTTGGGTCCTAAGCATCCTCACATTTGTCTTACAGGTGAGGAAAAACCCCGAAAAAACCTCGCCCAGGAGAGCCTGTCCCGACCGGGAATCGAACCCGGTACCGCTGCGTGACAAGGCAGCAAGCTACCTCCGAGACCACAGCGGTGGACAAAACTGGGATATAACATACAATATTTGTTTTCATTATTTATGCCTTTCACAAAAATAACAATCTGTTCCCGTCATCTTGAGGTCTATGGGAACACCAAAACCTAAACTTTTCCGCTTATCGTTTAACCACTGGTTCATATTCACAAAACACGACGTAGGCCTACACAATGTGGACACCATGATTTATCCTGGTCACCAAGTGCTACGTAGCTTTTTTTAATAATTTTCAGCGCTGGAGCTAAGAAATATAAATAATATTGTCTTCCTGTAGTTTATTCAAGAAAAAATGTGTAATTGTACAAAACAGTACCATATAAAATAGAAATTTACAGCCTCCCTATATATAGCCTACAATAAGTTAGACATATATCTCTTCGGGCTATATTTGGTCCCTAGACTTTAAAGTTAGCTGGAAATATTTAATAATAACTGCAATGTTATAACGGTATAGTTGCTGTTAACCACAACGGTAATATGAATTCCTAGAATAGCAAAGGCATACGGGGTGATTCATAAATATGGCTATACGTTTGATCGCGTTGTGTGATGAAAATATTACCATTACAGGAAATATGAAATTACCGTTGGAAAGACAATTATTCAAATTACAACCATGGAATAAAACAAAACCGTGTAGAACTTACGTCATTAGTCAAAATGGCGTTGAATATGCAACAGCAAATTACAATTGCCGCATGGGCAATAACGTATGCTAATGATCGTGAGGCCGCAAGACGGGCGTTTAACGTAGCATTGCAGCCGTCGATTGTGGGGAAGTGGAGAAAACGACTGCTGGAAACGGGAAGGATGCAGAAAATCAAACCTCCTGAAGGGTCTCGCATTAGCACGGATGCAGAAACAACGAAGAGATTTGTGGAGGCGTTCGACGCTAGCCCACAAAAATCAACCCGCCAAGCTGCACGTGAGCAGTGATTTGTTTTGTTTTGTTCTATTGTAATTTGAAGGATTCCCTTTCCAATGATAACATATTTCCTTTAATAATAATATTTTCGTCACAAAATTCAATCAAACGTATAGCCATATTTCTGAATCACTCTGTATATTGCGGGACATTGCATACGCATCAACATGAGGAGTATCGACAATTATTCTTAGAGGAATGAGAGAGGGTGGTTCAGAGTACATGTTTCAAGAAAATAAAAATTATATTTCGGTTGATACGCCGTTTCTATTCTAAGGGTCTAAATGAGCTTTAAAAAACGCATTAAACACGTCACCCTGTGGCAGAAGTAACGTTTAAATCTATCTGTCCACTGTTTTTCAGTGTTTAGAAATGATGTCATGATTGTAGTTTACATTTTGTTTTCCAATTAACTTATATAATTGAGCCTTCAACATTAATGCTTACAGAAAATACATGTTTAATATATCAGAAAATGTATTTACTGTGTGATGTCAGCAATGGATTCAAACAGCATAACGTCGGTAGGAAATGAAAATCTCGTAACTCCATCAGCCATTAAAACCACATAACTCCAGTAGACAGCACAGAAATATGTGATGCATAACCTGTTGAGAACACGGACTTCAAATTTATTAATAACTTGTGTTCTGTAGTAAAATATGTGGGAACTATTGCTTATCAATTTTCATAATTGTTTAAAACAGAATTTTTTCTCATGTAAAATTTACCAAAATGGAGTTATGAGGTTTTCATTGCCCATCATCGATAATTAACTCTCTGGCACTATCGAACCAGTAGGTTTATGGTTGCGCGGACTAAGTTCTTCATACATCTGTATCCTGAGTTAATGTTGTCCAATCATCCCATTTATATAGTCTACTTCCCTCAAATCATTGTCAACGTTATTCTCCCACACCATTTTTGGCTTACCTCAGGGCGCTTTTCCTCTGAATTTCCTACAAGTTCCATGCAGCGCTTTCATTCCCCATTCGTGCCACACAACCTGTCCATCCCAATTTACTGTTATTATATCTGATTTCCCACAAAGATCATATAGCTTACTGTTATTATATAGTCTTCTCCATTTGTGGATTCAACATCTTCTTCTTCCTCTACGCATGAAAGCTGGAAGCTTGATGCGTGTTCATTCACTGCCGGTCCGGGATATGGTGACGTCCTTCCATCGTAATTGTGGTCGTCCTAAAGGTCTTTTCTGCTGAGGTGTCCAGTCACGTACTTTCTTCACCAATCTACTGTTCTCCATTCTATCTATGTGATCGTTCCAATTTAGTCTTCTATTATTTATCCAGAGGTTTATAGGTTCAATTTCACATTCTTCTTTATAACAGAGCTGCGAATTTTCTCTCAGCGATTTTCCTTAATAAAACTTTCATTTCGGTTGTTTCATTGATTTGTTTTCTTTTTTGAGTTTCTGTTCAGCATTCACAACCATATGTTAGAACTGGTCTTATGACAGATTTGTAAATTCTTACTTTTGTATCTATTCTTAAATTTTTATTTTTCCAAACAGTATTGTTTAAACATCCCAATATTTTGTTTTCATTATTTGCTTGATGGAGGATTTCATCTGTTATTCTGTTCCTGCTATTAATTTACATTCCAAATTAATAAATGGATTCAACATACATACATTAAAGGATATCTATGAAATTGGATAATGATAAAAGAAATAGGCAGATGCGATGGTTACAGTTAAAATATATGATTTATAATAAATAAATCATTACTCGCATTTACTTTAAAAAAATAAAATTCAGCTTGAAAACTGAGGATACAACTTTGTTAGGGATAAACTAATTATAGTATCGAGTTAGCAATTTTATTTCCTTCCCTTACACATGCACCTATTGGTCTTGTAGAGGTGAAGAAGTTTGTTATATGGATCTCTGTGGTGTACGTGACGGCAGACACACAGCACATGGACACGTGCTGCTGAGCTCGGCCAATCGATTGTCAGTTCGCAACTACACGCGCGCGACCTACACTACAACCTTTCAAACCAGGGTGCGAAACCCCAGCAGATGGGGTAATTTCCTCACCCCCCTCACACGCACACACATATCTACGATGACCTAGATGTCCGGTTTTTTTGTCCGCATGGTTTAATTCTGTACTAGTTCAAGTACCTTCAGCCTAAATCTTTATCCCAGATTTACAATGGTAGTCACAGAATTGAACAGACTATTTAACTCATGCCCCAACTGGGAGTCAATGACAAATGGGAGTCACATTTCAATGATTTTTTATTTACAACCAATCACTGTCGTGTTTCGCCTAAAATTTACCAACTAAAGTTTATCATAATAAAGAACGCACCTCCTTTTTAACTTTCTGAATAGGTCATAGCATTATTTTGCAGTGACTGAGTTTCTAAGAAATACAGCTATCAGATTGTATATATATAGGGCATGAATGTCAACAGAAAGCGCATGCGATAGATAATATAAAGACATGTGTAACAATTCATTATACCACAAAAAAAATCACTGTTTGCACTTTCTTAAACGAATTATTTTCCAGGAAATGACGTTGCAGAAAAATATAATTGACATATTTACATCATAGGACATCAGAAATTAATTAATACCTATAACGTTGGATACAAATTTCTCCACTAGTGTGCATTCTTACAACATTGCAATCTTTTGGCAATAAATAATATTATGATCTGGTTGCAGTAATGAACAAAAGAAGCAAATTAAGCGTACCAATCATTTCTCATTTGTTTTCAAACATCGCCGTTTAAATTAAATATATAAATATTTTAAAATAACTATAGTTAAATAATGATTTGTCAGTATACAGCTTAATTTGATTCGTTAAATAGTCCTAACAAATGCCACGAGTGATTTCTAATTTATCTAGATAAATTTGGAATCAACCGTGGCATTACTTATGACTAATGTCCTCGAAACGGTAAATATTGTATTACAAAATTAGATGATGGAATGTTCACGAAATATTCCCTCTCTCTCTCTCTCTCTCTCTCTCTCTCTCTCTCTCTCTCTATATATATATATATATATATTATATATATCTATATATATATAATATTATATTAACATCAATAAAAACTCAAATCACTTAACTAAATTATTAAAACAATCAACGCGTTACGATAGCGAGACTATAATTATCAAGCGAGATTCAATTACAATGTTTGCTGCAGTACGATGTTTTATTCGAGAACCTTGTTTGTTAAATACAACATGAATAGAAGACACAAAAATGAACATAAGCACGAGAACGCTCACAGAGTACTGACCCTCACGAGGTTATAAATAAACTTTGTAGTTATGTCATGCTCCTCTATACCTGTTGGTGCAAGTAGCCTGCTGCACTCGAGTGCAGAGAGTTCAATACGATGGGTCACAGAACTGAAACTACGTTTCAAGAACCCAATATTTATTGCGAATTTAGCGTTAAAAGGCAAAATGTATATTACAAATTGGAAATATTGGAAATAATCAATGTTTTTAAAATACATTATGAAACTCTGTTGAGGTTACTGTGTTAAAGTTTTAATAATTGTATAACTACCTGATATCTCAGTCGTCCTCAATAATTTGCAGTGTTGTTTTATAGGAGGCCTTTCGATAACTTATGTATCATCTTCTTTCATTTTGGTACTGACTGTTATTTTGGTAGTTATTTTGTACAGAAGGGTACCCAGCATAAACCCTCTGTACAAAATAATGATTTGCCACACTACAAGGTATAATTATTAAATTTAAATGTGAAGGAGGAGTGAATAATAAGGAAGGTCATGGTCATAAAAATAATTCTTATTGAACGAGATGCAGGTCGAATTGTGTACGAAAACAAAATGTTACCCATAACAAAGCATCCCTGAAGTGACACCTGTGGTAGCTGTTACGGCAGAACGGCCCATTTCTATCGAAATCGCTCATAGAACACTGCATGCTGAAGGCTATAATGGGAGAGTAGTCTATGAGAAGGTTGGTCAAATAAAGTAAATAAATGCAAGAAACTGTAATTGGCCAAGATGCATCAATTGTGATGAGTATTGGATTTACGGTCATAGTGACGGAAGAACATTTTAGTTATTTGCTTCTGGTGGGCGCAAATTTGTGTGGGGCAGGTAAATACAGAATTCAACTGTGTCAATCTTGATCCAGCTATCAAACAAGGAATATGTTAGAAGGTGAAAACATTAACAGGCTCTCTTACAATAAATAGGCCTAAATAAATAAATTATATATACACAATAAAAAAACTTTCAGATAATATTTTGCCCACAATAGGCCTGGAACAAGGGTGAAGTGTGTCTCCCATATTATCATCATCATCCAGGGATTAAGCCTGTTGGCTCGTTCCGGTTTCATGAAAGCTAGAATTTGTTTAAATTGTTCAGACCATCTTCTGTGTGGGCGTCCAACATTTCTCCTTCAGTGCAGTTTATAATTTAGCAATAAATTTGGAGGTCTTTCTTCTGGCATTCTATCAATATGTTCTTTCCAGTCGTTCCTGTATTTAATTATTCGGTCTGTAAATTTGAAAATATTTAGTTCCTTTCTTATATCTTCATTCCTTTTCTTATCCAGCAGAGTATATCCTGCTATATTTCTTAAATATCTCATCTCAGCTGCTTCCAATCTTTGTTCTTGTCTTTTAGTGATCGTCCAACATTCTGATCCATACATCAATGCAGGAACAGCTATTACTTTATAAAATTTCATTTTTGTTTCTTTTCTTGTGTTTTTAAGGATTCTTTTAATTGTGCCACACAGATTAAATTGATTTATTTTATCACTAATATCTTCAGTTTTAACATATGATAAATTGAAACCTAGATATTTAAAACTGTTCACTTGCTCTAAAATTTTATTATCAATTACTATTTTTGTTCTTAAGGTATCATGTCCTTCAAATGCTAAAATTTTAGTTTTATTCTTTGAAATTTTTAAATTGTAATTGGCACTTACTTTTTCCAAATTAAAAAAATAGCTCTTTGTAGATCTTCTGAACTGGAAATATTATTAAAAATTAATTTACAAAGATCGCTGGAGATATGGAAGAAAGTGTTTTGGAATTGGTCTACCTATTGTCAAAAAAAACATACACATTGCCGTTTGCTGAAGAACAGTATATATGTTTAGAAAATCAATTGAAGAGTATGTTAAATGGAGATTATAAATTAACTTTTTTAAATACATTCTATATGGAACGCCGTGTGAAAACGCAAAGATTTAGTTTTGCAAGATGGAGTAGGCACCGTTAAAGAGTGCATTGGTTTTGAATACTTTGGCGTCAAAACTAATAACAATCCTATCCAAGATGTGGAGTAAACAAAGGAAAGTAAAGTTAAATAATTATGGATCAGTAATATTAAAAATAAAACTTTTGTATATATAATCAGCCTGCAGTTGAAAGTCTATATACGTAAGGAGCGGAAACATGAACATTTTTCGGTCAAAATTATTAGCACTAGAAGCGGTATTCTTACGTTCAGCCAGAAACTGAACAGAATAAGAAATTAAGTCATTAGGCAAACATGTGAATAAAGAAATTCAATTTTACATTTTGTAATACATAGATATTTCAATTCCTTCTGGATTTCTTCGTGTTGAGACTTGAAAGTAGTGTTGAAGTTGCTTAGGACGGGTTACTGGCCCGACGCCAAGTAGTCCAGTGGTAGGGCTGCTACCTTTTAATCTCCGTCTCTGGACAGACATTAAGATACCGCATTTATTCAGTACCCGATGGAACGGTTATACCGCCGTGAATCGGTCCTCAGAGCCTCGTTTGTGAAAACGGGCTATACAAAAAAAAAAAATGAAGACATCTTAGAAGAATTACACATGGAACCTTTAGAGAACAAAATTTCTGATTATAAGTCACGATGGATGCAACATGTTCATCGAATGGAAGATCACAGGATTCCCAAACAAATATTGAGATATCAGCCTGCAGGAAGAAGAAGGCCACTCAAAAGACTTTTGGATGGTGGTGTTTCTCTTGAGGCCGAAACAGGTCAACAAATGACCTAAATTCGTGAATGTACTATGAAGATATTAATACATAGATACTTGCAGTGGTATGAACATTGGACATGTAGAAGGAATGGATGCAGAAAGAAGAGTTCTGGAATCAATTTCAGCGGGAAGGAGAGATTGAGGTAAACCAAAAATCGCCTGGCTGCAGGACATAAGGAAAACGTGTGAATAAGAAAGAATTGCAAGATCGGGTCTGGGGAATATAGAGAGACTTTGTGGAAAGTATAAGAGTGTAGAACGGTCATAGAAAAAATGTAATACATTGTAAACCTGTTCGTAATATTTAAATAACAAATCATATATTTAACCTTGTGTAGTTAAATATGATAATTGTATGTACGTATATTATAGCAAATAATAATTAAATAATTGCACTAATTTAATATTAGTACTCTATTACTCATCACACTAAAATATACACTATACTTTACAGCAATATATATTAGACATTACGTAGTTAAATAAATATTTTTAAAGAAAAAATAATAATTTATATGGCTATATTAAAATTCAACAAAGGCTAATCACTTTTAAAATGATAATTTACTAAATTATGTCAAAAGCTGGTGAATCTGACCTTCAGCCAATTGTTATTGTTACCAACATAAAATTGCTATAATTGAAAGCCCACCGCTGTAATCTCAAGGTAGAGCGCTGCCTTGTCACGCAGCAGGCCGGGCCAGAGTTCAATCCTCGGTCGGAACAAGTTTCCTCACTTGTAAGACAAATGTCAGGAAACTTCCAAGGTCCAAACGTTCCCCGAACATCATGTGACCATCATAATCATCATTCATATTAGCCGTAGATTAAGCTTAGGATTAAGGACTCTCCTGGCGCACCACTATCATCACCCCATCATATCATCGGGGTAGCTGTAACCTTACATTCCAGGCCGCCCCAACCTCAGAAATGGGTTAGAATTACGCCGTTGCGAGGGGAGAACACCAGAAATGACACCCAGAAATGACACCCGGGGCATTGAATAAAAAAACAGTAACGGTTAACAGTTTTTGTGTTTTCAACAATTAATTCAATCTAACAAATTACTAAATAGGCTGTGTGGTAGTAATATTTTGGGACAGGGATATGTTCCATTTTCTAAATAACATTTTCCTTTCGTTCCTGGCCTTCTATATACCTTCGTGACCCTCGCTTCTGTGCTCTCTGAGTACTTAAACAGCAATTCGGATTAGCCCTACCGTTAATATAGTATCCTCGTTATTGAGATACTAGATCCTTAGGATCTCCAGACCTGCAATTTGTTCAGAGTTTTCCCGTTTAGTCTTTGAGAATCCAACCCCATATTATGATGTGAAGTAGCAGGATCTGGTACTTAAAGAAAAAAATACGATATAGGAGTCTGGAATAGAACTCTGACCTCAATGATACTGGTTTGTACAAAAAAAAAGTAGTTGGGAATAGAATTCGGATCTCTTTAAGACACACGCCAACTTACATTATAACAATGCTCGTTTATATAAAATTATATTTATTCTGTTACATATTCTGGAAATGGGTGCTATTATGCATTATAAGAGACTCTTGACGACCGAACTCCTTTCAAACAACGTTAAATTGAAAAATATATAAAACTATTATTCTGCCGTTTATGGATCGAAACATGGACTCTTACTTTAAGGGAGGAAAGAAGATTACGAGTATTTGAGAATAAAGTTCTTAGAAAAATTTTTGGCCAAAGAGAGATGAACAGACAGATGAATGGAGAAGATTACATAACAGTGAGATGGTCTTTATAGGAAGCCGGATATAATGATAATAGTTAATTCTCATAGACTGCGATGGGCAGGACATGTGGCACGAATGGGGAATGAAAGACGTGCATGGAAGCTTCTTGTAGGAAAACCAGAGGGAAAACGCCCAGTTGGTAGACCAAGATTGAGGTGGGAGAATAACATTAATTATGATTTGAGGGAGGTAGATTATACAGGGGTAATTATGATTTGAGGGAGGTAGATTATACAGGGGAAGATTGGAAAGCATTAGCTCAGGATAGGATGTATGGAGAGCTTATGTCCGCGCGGCCATGAACCTACGGGTTCGATAGTGCCAGTGAGTTAGTTATTGCGCCACGTATTACCGACTTACATTAAAATTACGATTATATACAATTATAATATTTAGAAAAATTGCAGTAAACTTTTTCTGCACTCGTTAAAATCAGTTAGGTCGAGGAGACTTTGGAATCTATTTATGAAGGCTACGTTATGAAACAGTATTCCTGCAGTGAGATGAGTTGGTGCGTGTAAAAAGACAAGCCATGTAGTTGCATGTTGAGGAGGTCGTCGCACTGTCTTGCATGTTGAATTCTCCCCTTGGCTTGTGGCATTTCCTAGAATCTACATCACTATAATTCCAACATTTTGCCTTTTCTCTTATAAATTACACATATAGGTTGCTCTACCAACAATAGAATTACATTTGCAGTATGCAAAGGAAGTCTTGTCTTTAATATGTTTCCGTAATTAAATTGATTAGACCCGATCAGAGACTTCGTATTTTGAAAAAAAGAAAAGTTTATAACTATCTTTATGGCTTATATATGGTTCAATGCCGCGTTACATAAGTTTTTCCAGCGATCTCTCCTTAGCTAACGGGATTCAGTCATACCTTTATAAATCGATTAATATTATAATCCTATTCATATAATCATTATAAATCTCTTGTCTAAAATTAATTCTGAATATTATTTTTCCATCCATACTTAAGTCATGCTGATGGTCTTTTCCCGAAATGTTTCCCAAAAAAATATTTTTAAAATGAATTATACCGTCATCCATTCTAGTAGTCACGCCCTGTCCATCTTAACCTCATAGCAATAAACTTTAATGAGCCAAGTATTACAAATATTATGTTAAAAAGCCCGAATTACACACACACGCATTTATGTACAGGGTGTTACAAAAAAAAACACCGACAACGGAGGTGAGCTAGTATATTGAGATATGTTGATAATTTTTAATAAGGTACCAATGTCCGGAAATGATGCGTTTTTACACCATGACTAGTTAATTAAGTCTCAAGATCAGTGTTAGTTCAAAGGATTTGAAGACTCGTTGTTACTTGACAACACCTCACAGGTACGTAACCTATGATACGTGGCTTCGCAACGGAATGTGGCTACAACATGACGGGAGCTCCAGCTCACTTCCATGCCAATGTGAGCAGACATTTGGATACCACGTATCCAGATCGAGGGGGATCAGTCCCATAGCCTGCTAGATCACCTGATCTTAACCCTCTTGACTACTTTTTGTGGTAGGGCATGAAACAGTCTATTTATGAGACTTCAGTAGAGTCGCGTATGGATATTATAGCCCGAATCCATGCTGATACAGAAATCATTCAAATGATGCCAGGCGTATTTGAACGTGTGCGCCATTCACTACACCGCTGATGTATGCTCTGCAATGAGATGGGAGGTGAACATTTTGAAACCTTGATGTGGCTGTGACAATATTGGCAGGTATTGAGTCTTGAAATCTAACTAACGGAACTCTTGAGAAGTTAGCTACTCAAAGCGAGAAAACGCATCATTTCCGGACATCGGTACTTTATTAAAAATGTTCAACATATCTTAATATACCACCTCACCTCCGTTGCCGGTGTTTTTTTACAACACCCTATATATATATGTCCACCGCTGTGGTCTCGAGGTAGCGTGCTGCCTTGTCAAGCAGCGAGCCCGGGTTCGATCCCCGGTCGGGGCAGTTTTTCTGGGTGAAGTTTTTATCGGGGTTTTTCCTCACCTGTAAGACAAATGTCAGGAAAACTTTAAGGTCCAAACGGTCCCCGAAATCATATGACCATCATCATCACCATCCTTCACCGGTGTGGAGAGCAACGGGAAGCTACCACACCTACAATTCCCTAGTAAAACTGCAAGCATAGCATGAAAAATATATATATTTGGTATCATGGCTGCTGCCGCCGTCTTCTGGAAGCCAAACGCCATTCCTCTCTGTCTATCCATTGATCTTCCTCCAATCCTCTGATATTCATTGTTGCTTGTAGCCCTTCTAGCCAAGTTTTCTTCGGTCTTCCTCTCTTCTTCCTTTCTATTGGGATCAATTCCATAACAATTTTAGGCAATCTTTGCTCTGGCATTCTTGTCTATGATGTCTGGCTCCTCTTGTACACCCATAATTTCCCTTATTTGTTTTTTTTCGTATTCTATCCATTCTAGATTTTCTGCTGATCATCTTAAAACATCCATTTCTGTACTTAAAATTCTTTTCATTTCCCTGGTAGGAATTTGGCAGACTTCAGCACCATATGTTAAAATTATGGTTTGATATATTTGTAATTTTCTATTTGTTGTAATATTTTTTGCTCCACCAAACAGAGTTTAAAACATTTATTTATTGCTTGTTTTGTTTGTGCGATTCTATTTTTAATTTCCACTGTGTTATCGCCTGAATGGTCTAATTTTGTTTCCTAAATAAGTGCATTCAATACTAGGTTTTAGTTCGTCTCCATTGCAAATGCTTGAACATTCTGACCCTACTTATACTGCGTATTAAGATTATAAGATCATGCTATAGTTTTAAGGGTACAGTAGACTTACTGTCGATTCACTTCCCAAAGTGAAGTAAATTTAAATTCTTGATTCGAAGCAGCCCCAGGGCTAAAAAGCTTGTTTTTACCCGCGTAGAGAAGGGATTCTGATTATTGGTCACGAAGGAATCATTCATGGAGGTAAAATGCGCAGGAATTGGGCTCTGTTCTCCTTCAGACAATTTTTATGATATACAATGTCTTCATTTAAATTTTGTACCCCAATTTTTAGAGACGATTTCAAATTCAGTGCCACTAGTCTTTAGATTTTAAAGATAAATTTAGGTACCAACTATATCGTTTTAGGCCTAATAGTCTTTCTCATAATCACAATTGTAAATAACATACTAAATACAATACATATTTGATAATAATTGATCAGCAATTAATTACAACCAATAAAAAACGGAAATGCATGAAATTCCTGACTCTTTACTGTGTTTTAAGATAATTCTGTAATTTTAAGAGTTCAGTATTATTAACGATTCACTCACATGTGAAGCAATTTCACTTCCTTTAATGTAATTGCAGT
Source organism: Diploptera punctata (assembly GCA_030220185.1). NCBI lineage: Eukaryota > Metazoa > Arthropoda > Insecta > Blattodea > Blaberidae > Diploptera > Diploptera punctata. Next base: position 21,858 of record JASPKZ010009401.1, read on the forward strand.
GCTTTTTTAAAAGTAGAGGTAATTTGTGAAAATCCAGCTAATAGCGAAGAATAGTGCCAGTAACTTAACGTCTACATTGCATTTGGGCAATGTAGTTTCATCGTCAAAATGTCTACAAAAATAGCAGTAATTTTCAAATTTCGAAATGGCGAAAAAGTAGTTTATGGGTCAGCAGTGAATTCAACTTTACATCTGGGAGAAATATTAAATACAAAGATAGATATTTATTTTTTATCATTAGGGGCCTGGCTTGGCTGAATACCAAATACTTCGTTTATTTTTTCACATAATCGAAAAATAAAAGCTTCCAGTAGGCAGGCCAAGGATTAGGTAGGAAAATAACATTAAACATGAATCTTGGATTATACAGGATAAGATTGGAAAACATAGTTATGTATGGAGAACTTAGAGCTTAAGTCCGCATGCCATAAACCTACGGGTTTGACAGTGAGTTGGTCGAAAAAAAAATAGAAAGATGCATAATTCATTAAAATAAACTTTATACTAACAGTTAATAATATAGTATGTGTGTAATATATGTAAAGTATAGGGAAAGTTAAAAACAGTCTTGTCAGAGATACGCAGTGGCGGCTAGTGAGAGGATTATTAGTGAGTCGAAAGAAAATAAAATTATTCACAATTCATTAAAATAAACTTTATACTAACAGTTAATAATATAGTATGTGTGTAAAATATGTAAAATTTTGGGAAAGTTAAAATCAGTCTCGTCAGAGATACGCAGTGGCGGCTCTTGAGAGGGTTATTAGTGACCTAGGTTTATTATACCGTATTCGGCCGTAGTTTGTTGTACTATAAACAAAGTCACACAATATATCATTCCGCAGGCACCTGTGATTAGTCATTCAAAATATCTCTGCAGGCGGAAGAATTACGAAGCTCTGTTTGTTGCTACACTTGACGTCATATAAGGCAGTGTACACTGTCAGCGTCCAACGTCCCATTCCCCTCTACACTCATAGATAGCAGTGTCACGTGTTCTATTCCTGCATAAGCACGACTGCAGCGCCCTCCGTCAACAACTGCGCTTACTCCTTAAACGGGTAATATATTTAAATTTATATAAATTTATACTTACTGTTCACCATTGTCATTTTTTCACATGTTATTGTGTTTTATTACTTTATTTTTTTTTTGCGATAATTTTGTTCATACATAGTAGTTATATTATATAAAATGTAAATTGATGAGGGAACTATGTTTTCATCTACGCCGCTGGACAACGATGTCATTAGGTTCATGTGACCAATGAAATCACACTTAACCACGTGCTTCTGTTTACATTACAACATGAACTAAGGCCGAAACCAGTATAGCATACAATACTCAAAAATGTATTACAATTAAGGCATCTAGAGGTTAAGTGCACATTTTGGTCAATAAATCTTAAAAAATCTTAAAAAAAAAAAATACGTTTAATGTCAAACTTACTGTTTCAGGGAGTTATGCTATAAAATGTATGGGCGCTGGGTTCATAATAATGTACCTTTAAAAAAATACCAATTGTAACTGACAGATCAAAGTTTTTTTTTTTTTTTTTCCCCCACTTTTCGTTTACACTGTTTTCCTTCTTGTTTTACCTTTTTGATAACTTTGTTACTCTCGCACATAGACACGACACACACCCAGACCCAAGGTGGAGATTAAAAATCCCCTACCCTGCCGGAGTGGAAGGTAGGGACTCTACCGTCTACGCCACGGCGACGGACTCTTTTTTTTAATTTACTCTAGTAGCCGCCATGTTTGGTTCGTTACAATGTGAACTATACATTTATATATATTTTAAATTTATTTCTTTGTCGTTTTCTTTTTGTTTACACTGTTGTTCCTTTTTGTTTTTACCTTTGTTAACTTTTTTAAATCCTATTCACACATACAAACACAAGACAGGACACACACCCAGACCCAAGGTGGAGATTTAAAATCCCCTACCCCGCCGGGAATCGAACCCGGGGGTCGCCGGAGTGGAAGGTAGGGACTCTACCGACTACGCCACGGCGACGGACTAAATTGAATTTTCTCAAAATTGATTAATGTACTAATCTCCTTTGGCTTCTAATGCCTCGATTATGTCCATACTATTAAACATACCCTTACTTTTTTTATAGGAACTCCTTTGCGGCGGGGTTTATGATAAAGTTTACATTATATTCTAGTCGGTTGTTGGCCTACAATTTTCCTTGATGCATAATTTTATTTAACCCACCAAGTAACTAAATGAGAGTATGGTTGAAAGTCTCGTTAGAGAGACAAGGGCAAAAAAAAGTAGCATTTTTAATTTTGAAATAATTTTCCACCCGTAAGGCTATACACGGGCAACTTATACCCAACTACAGGTATTATCGACAAAACACCAAACACGACTTTAAGTGAAAGTAGGTGTCTGTCGAATAATAGGGGCAGTCTAAAGCTAATCAGTTAATTACCTATCAGGCTATCACATTGGAAATTTCTTTTTTTATCGCTTTTCCTGCAGTTTGTTTTAATAGTGTTTCAATGTGACAGATTTCTATACGACGAGATTGTTTCGTTTGAAACTACAACGCAGAAAGAACTATCTTTCTAGTAATCTATTAATTTAGAAACGTCTAATTAAAGACAGTATTAGTAGAAGCATAGGAAAATAAAATAATACTATTTGCTATTTATTAAACTGAAAAAAATATAACACTATTTGAAATAAACAAGAGAAAAAATCCCTGGTTTTTAATAAATTTTCCAAGAAATCCTCGATCTCTTTCGGTTTGAAAATTCCTTACGCCATGCCGCGGATAAATTCTTCAATGTAGGGACACTGATTATCGCGATAACAAGTAGGTTTACCAACTTGAACAAGTAAAAAGATGGGATGCCTCAGTGAACAACTTAAAAATCTGGGACAAATAGTGACACATGGATAAGGGCCTAAATGAGTTGGAATTTCTATATACACTATACCTCACAGGAAAGGAAATATTCTGAGGACTATAACGGCTGCTAGGTTTTATGATTGAGGGTTCAGGTTTATATAATTCAGGGAGATCTCAAATATTGACATTTTTTCACTTTTTCACCTGGTATGAAGAGAAGTTAACGTTTCCTCCGTCTTTTGTCATCTTATTCCATACTTCGCTATCCTCTTTTTATCACTGGAGTTGGATCATGCATTGCTATGACTTGTGTGTAGAAAAACTCTGATTTGTTTTTATGCAGTTATTTCTTCTTAAAAGCTGGAAAATCTCATTCCTACTTTTTACATATATTGACCAGAATAAGATGAGAGTAGCATTAACTGACATTAAGAGAAATGCATCATAATCATTCTTCAACTCTAACAGAAGTTACTATTTTGAAAACAAAAAATAACTTACCTTAAGCAGAATACTTATACCCGAAATACAAATTCCTTTGCTTCATTGCCGAAAATTGATTTTTATTTTAAAGTTATTAATATATATACAGTGGCACGCCGTAGCGTAGTGGTTAAGGCACTGCGCTACAAGCCGGAAGGTCGAGGGTTCGAGTCCCGGCGGGGTCAGGATTTTTAAACTGACCCAAACCTTCTGGCGGCACTATGGCCCTGGGGTCGACTCAGCCTCTAACTGAAATGCGTACCAGACGCTTGTTCTGGGGTAAAGGCGGCCGTCACGCAGGGCTGACAACCCGGCTGACATCAAGTGCCGATTGTCAAGAAAAAGTGGGAGCCTTAACCTCCTACTACCCCAAGGGCCTCCTGAGGCCTGTAGTGGGATCACTTTAACTTTAATACCAGCCTCATGGGTAGTAGTCAGAGTTTCTTACTACAGTTAATGAGATCTCGGGTTCCTTAAAGGGAATTATGCCTGTGGTTTGTCCTTGGTGTACTTTCCGGGCGCTTCATTATCATTTATCATCTATCATATAATCATCGGGGTAACGTATTTTCGCCTTTCAGGTGCCCCAATCTAATACATGGATTACAATTCTGCCAATGCCAGGACAGACCAATATATATATATATATATATATGTGTGTGTGTGTGTGTATGTGTGTGTTATACTCGTAATTAAATTTTTGACATTGAGCAATGCAAGCTTAATATGACATAAGAAAAATAAATGCTTGAACGGGACTTGAACCCGGACCTCTGGGTTGGTACCTCAGCGTGCTATCCATTACACCATCAGGCAAATCCAATTCAAACATATATATAAGATAAGTGTTTGAATTGGATTTGCCCTGGTGGTGTAATGGATAGCATGCTGGGTACTATATATATATATATATATATATATATATATATATATATATATAAGAAAGATAAGTGTTTGAATTGGATTAGCCTGGTGGTGTAATGGATAACACGCTGGGGTACCAACCCAGAGGTCCGGGTTCAAACCTTGTCCAGGCATTTATTTTTCTTATGTCATATGTGTATATCACTAAAAGAAAAAAAAAAAAAACTCGGCACTTGACATTAAACATTTATTCTTTATTGGTAAACACTCTTAAAACATTATTTTTCAATTTTTACTATTAGTACGTATTAAATAAAACCTTGCATTTTGAAAAGTAAATCTTTGTGTACAATGACTAAACCCATTGAAAAAAAATTGAATTGTCCAAAAATTGAATCAATTACCATCCGAGTTTTTTATTGGAATTATACCCATTATGGCACATTTCTGATCATATTTATGGTATATTTCCGTTCATAAATATTTTAGTGTGAAATATTACTAAAAAACAATTTTGAACTTTCATAATTAAAAATGGCGAAGCTTCGTCCACATTATAAAGAAATTAAAACATTCTATTTTATTTTAAAAAAAATCTAATTCAGAATGGAATATTTCTCGGGTCATTTACTTCGACTGTTAAAAAGCCATTACCATTCGGGCGGTACACTACACCTGTGAACTGTATTTTAAAAAAAAACACACAGAAGTATACTCGATACTTCGTCATCAGAGACATAGTTTAATAAACCTATATGGTTTTTTTTATTGTTTAAGGGTCTTGAAATACACTGTATTTTAAATTATCGTTTGTTCACCTTTTAAGTAATATGGATAACAAGTCCATAAATATTTCGAAGTCGAGATAAAGGAAGCCATTAAGAATAAACTATTGGTAATGGGTCTGTTCAGTGAGAAACTTATGAAAAAAGATAAGTGAAAGACGAAAATAGAATAATGCTATGGTACAATAATACTAAAAGACATATAAAAATTTAATAAAATACTATTTCTTAAATGGTGTTTTATGAAGAAATTTTGGAAAATCAATGCGAGAAGATATTTCATAATATATCAACCATCTCTTTAATATGGTAGTGAATGTTGGGCAATACGACAAACTGATAAAAGCAGAATCAACACATCGCAAATGAGATTTCTACGGTCAATAACAGGTGTTACCTTGAGAGACCATATTAGGAGTTATGACATTACAGCTCAATGGGATGTTTGAAGAAATGATTGCTAAAGTCCAGTGTCATCAACATAAATGGAGGAGATAGCACGTACTTTACCACGTTTACCAAGAAAGAAAAAATATATATGTATACTAGATGGCCCGGCGAACTTCGTATCGCCTTCAACTATTTTTACGTTAATTTTTCCATATGGTTTTGTTGATTGAGATGAATTTTGGATATTATCTCTCTCTCTGGGATGAAAAGGATATTCCTGAAAAAATTACTAGTTATAATAAAAGTTTAGGAATTATTAATCAAGTTATGAAACCATCCCTTGTACAAAAAAACACCAGATTACGTTTATATAACACTTTGGCTACCTATGATAGTGAAGCATGAACACTAAAAAGACAACATGAAAGCAGAATAACGGCTTGTGAAATGAGATTCATGCGCAGAACAGCGGGTTACACCAGATGGGATCGGAAAAGGAACACCGATATCTTAAAAGAATTGAAGACTACGCCAATTTTGGAATATATTAAACAGTACCAACTAAATTGGAAACACCATCTTGAAAGAATGAGTTCAAATCGGATCCCCAAAGCTGTTTATTATATACCAAGAGGACGAAGATCACTGGACCGTCCTATGAAACGCGGGAGGGAAAATTTTCTATAGGATCGTAACAGGCCTTGGCCTAATACTTGGAAGGAAGGAAGAAGAAGAACTATTAATTTATGTTGTCTGCATTCTCAGTATCATCCACAAGTGTATCATAAGGGTTATATAGCTACATTTATTGATGGAATATTTTGAGGAGGCTTGCTGATTTCGTTATACTTCGGTTTTTTTCTACGAACTTGTTGGCAGTTTGGATTCTCATCATCATCAAGAAGTCTCTGTATAGTAATATAATCTTGTGATATATTACAGTCATCGTGTTTTTCATTAAATTAAGGCATGGAGATTGTTTCTGTAATATTAGGCATATTATTATAACTAACAGACTTACAGTTCTGTTATTTCGTATATTTTTAAATTGACATTCTTCTTAAATGTAAGATTTATGTCACATACGCCTATACCAATTTGCGGAAATTCACTTGATATCTTATCATTCATGGTCTCTACAACTGATTCGCCATATTGTTCAATGTCCCTTCTCGGTCCAGTTAAATTTAAATTAAGTTGCTGTCTTTCAGCCAGATTACTTAAAACTAATACTTACACACGAAATTAATATTATTATCAATACATTGAAAATAAAATAAACACTGAAGACACTTAAATTGTGAAATAATCAATATTTGTAATTCAATTGAAATTCGCGGTTGAAACAAAAAGCACAGCCACCTGGTCAAATAATAAACCAATTACCTTACACCGTCATCTGTTAGAATCGTATGGAACTCACAGATAATTATAACTCTTTGTTAAATAATAAACAAATAATTTGCAATAAAATAATGCGACTATAAATTAGTTATAAACAACCTAGGTCTCAAGTTGGATCAAACAGCACACAGTGTACAAAATTTTATTAAAATCGGTTCAGTAGTTTAGGATTCCATCGCGGACAAACAACGTGACACGTAATTTTTATATATTAAGATATATTAAATTAACAGCTTGCAGGAAACACGAGACTTAGATCGACCTCATCGCCGTTCCAATTGTAGTTCACAGACGGGAATAAACCTATATCTAAGAAGACAATAATACTAATTTTTATTTAACGATTTATTTAAATGCATCAAACATGTAAATTGCATCGAAAAATTATTAAACACATAAATAAGTTATACTATAGCCTAAGTATGCACCATATTTATGTGCACCATAAAATTTGACACTCGATCCCATCAGCACATTGTCCTTTATATCCCTCCTCATCACATTCTATATTATTCATTATCTTTACGGTCTCACCAAAACATGGAATTCCCTTCCGCCCTATGTCAGAGACTGTCAAACTATAACATCCTTCAAAAACAAACTAAAGAATTATTTAATAACAAACTAACTTATACACCTCACTGATAGTATTCTTTTAACAATTAATAAATTTAATTATTTATGAAAATAATATTAAGATTAACAAATCTTTTCTATTTTGTTTTAAATATTGTATAATCGTAAAATTATCTTCTATATCTCATTATTTTTCTTTGTTTTTATGTACATTAGACAGGGACAATTTAATATGTCTTGCTTGTATACATTTTATTATTATTTAGTACACAATTGATCTTCTTGGTGATACAATATTAAAATATATATACAGTCAATATGCCCATTTCACCAATAAATGTTTAAAATGGTCAACTAGTTTCTTCTACAGCCAAGCTGTCATTCTCAAGACCAGATATTGACTGGGTCAATATCTGGTCTTGAGAATGACAGCTTGGCTGTAGAAACTAGTTGACCATTTTAAACATTTATTGGTGAAATGGGCATATTGACTGTATATATATTTTAATTTTATTATTAGTTTTAATCTTAATTTTAACTAACATTAACTGGCTGCATTATAGATTGTAATATCCATCCATCCATAGTAATTCTGCCCTAAGGCAGGTCCTTCACTGCAATCATAGCATTTTCATGCTATGCTTGCAGCTTTACTAGAGAATTGTAGATGTGGTAGCTTCCCGTTGCTTTCCACACCGGTGAAGGATGATGATAATGATAAGGATGATGATGATGGCCATATGATTTCGGGGACCGTTTGGGCCTTAGAGTTTTCCTGACATTTGTTTTACAGGTGAGGAAAAACCCCGATAAACAACCTTACCCAGAAAAACCGCCCCGACCGGGGATGGAACCCGGGCCTGCTGCGTGACAAGGCAGCACGCTACCTCGAGGACCACAGCCGTGGACGATTGTAATATAATAGATATTATCTTTTTGATCAAAGTTTTTATTTAGTATTTAATATTAGAGTTAATTGAGATTATTATATTCTGATGTAATATATGTTTGTCCTGGTGAGTGGAAGAGAAGGCCACATGGCCTTAACTCCACCAGGCTAAATAAATCTAATCTAATCTAAAATGTTTGTGTATGAAAATTTCACAAGTTAAATGCACAAGTAAAAAAAAATATTAAATATATGTCTTGATGTAAATCCGATTTATTAGCCACATTACCATTTTTATTTTCCCGCTACCCCACACACTGGAAATTTTATCGTGATTAGGATACATCTTTATTATGTATTTTCAAAACATTTAAATGTAATTGGAAATTGTATAAAATGTTTTTTGCATCTTCTCTGACTTATGTCAAGTATGTTTTGTGAGAATCTGAACATGTGGTTATAGTAACAGGTGCTTGTCTATTGTTACCACTCCCTGCAACTTGCAAGCTGTCGTTTAATCAGTTTCTTTGTCAGATTTTCGCTCTCTATTTTTTTTTAACTTAGTGTAAATGTATAATAACAGATATTTGAACAGTTTCTGATCCCTTGTCCCCTTTATATGGAGACAGCGTAAATCTGACATCAGAATGGGTAATTTGCAAGTATCAACTACAGCATAATAATAATTAATAAAACATCGATTAGAACGGACCCTTATGCTACAACAAAAAATGTCTTTTAAAAAGAGCAGGTCACCTATTAGCAGACTTAGGATTTTTAGGTCCAGTTTCATGATCCATCCATAGTAATTCTGCCCGAAGGCAGGTCCTTCACTGCAATCATAGCATTTTCATGCTATGCTTGCAGCTTTTACTAGGGAATTGTAGGTGTGATAGCTTCCCGTTGCTTTCCACACCGGTGAAGGATGGTGATGATGAAGATGACCATATGATTTCAGGGACCTTTTGGGCCTTAAAGTTTTCCTGACATTTGTGTTACAGGTGAGAAAAACCGCGTTAAAAACCTCACCCAGAAAATCTGCCCCGAAAACCGGGCCCGCTGCGTGACAAGGCAGCATGCCACCTCGAGACCACAGCGATATGACCCATAATTGTTTTTTATTAAAACCTCAAAAGTGTATAAAAAAGTAAAGGAGCTTTTTTTTTAGTCTATCGTTGTGATCTAATACTAACGTCCTTGCCTCAGATTCAGCAAACCCATTCGATTCCCGGTCGGGATAAGTTTCCTAGGCGAGGGTTTTATCGGTGATTTTTCTTACCTATAATCCAAACTACTACTACATGTCGCGTCAGGCCTATAAAGGCCTTGGTCTACTAACCAGCTGTCGATTTCACATCCACACGTGTTAATCACTGAGGTGGACGATCATCTAAGCAGTATATTGCGGTGAAATGTGATCAGCATTTCGGATTCCCCAGCAGTTATAGCTGGTTTCATTAAACTGGAGCCGCTTCTTATTGATGCTGGGTTTCCACTGGTCCCTTATTGTTTGATTTTCAATGAGAAAATTCCATCCCTCATGAGGACTTCAACCGGCGCAAGTCCCGTAGCTCCCCAAGGCAGATTTTCTTAAACAAAATATTTTGTTTCAATATTTTAAAAAAAAATTTATATAATAAAGAATCACTCGCTAATCATGTTAAGATAATGGAGGGGAAAAAACGCTGTTGCAGTGAAAAATGAACATTTTCTCTAAGCTTTCCATCAGAAACCGATATCGGTTGTCTCGGAACAATGCACGATACCGGGAGAAGGACGGTTCAACAGCATAAGAATGTAGCCTTGCACATTTCATCAAAGGACAATTTTTCAATTACGACTACTTGTCCTCCAAAACTTAACTAATTTTACGCATAGTATGAAATTCCCCATATTTAAAAAAAACGAGTCTATCCATTACTTGCAAAAATTCCACTAAATTCACAAACATATTGTTGCAAACAAAAATGAATACCTGGCTTTATTTTTGGCATTAACTTTACTTAATGTATCGGTACTGTATAAACGGTGTGATGTAATCAAGACAAATGACAAGATGCTGTCAAGAATATTCAAGTTCAGTGAATTGCCTCATCTTAATCAGAAATACAGGATTTCCCTTCGAGTAGTGAAGGTCATGAAGGGACACAATACGTGGCATAATTAATTGTGCTTTCATTAATGTAAAAAAAGTACGAGTTTTTGGATTTATTCAAAAACTATAACAGAATTCCTCAAAAATAAAATATTGTTTAAAATATCAAGTACGCCTTTCGGAACTAGTTCCATTTTCAAAGCTGTTCTAGTAAGTACTGATGTTTTTTAAAAGTACTGGCACCAACCCAATGAGACATCTAGTAGGCAACGTTTATGTTTTAGCGAAATTATTTAAAATATGTATAGAATATATTACAAAAATATGTATTTTTGTGTGAAATAGAATTTCATATCGTCACTTAAGAAACAATACCGCGTAACTAACAAAATGAACATTTTACACGAGAAACAAAAAACTGTTTACTTTTCCCCTTAGTACCTATGCATTGAAACCATTTTATCTGTAAGTTTAACAAGGTCATGGTACAAAATTGCATCCCAATCTATGTTAGAACTGATCGCTCTTCTTCCGCGATGCTAACAGTATAAAAATGTCAATTTCACCAAAAGTGTCAGTTACGCGGTATTGTTTCTTAAGCGACGATATACACATTACATTATTCTAGTTTGGAATTCCTTTCTTGGTTTGTCTTTTACGTATAAATAAAAAAAATATGCATTTACTTAAAAATCCATTCCCCGTTTATTATACTGTATATTGGGATTTGCAAAGTAGATTGACACAATTCGCTATATAAAAATATTTAAAAAAAGGTTCATACCAAAGATCAGAGATGGGGAAGGGAGGGGGTTTATGGACAGAGATGGGGAAGAACGGGATGAAATGGGGGGGGGGATAAAACGCGATAGAAAAACTGCGCTCCTAAATTACTTACTACTTCTAGTTAATGTGCCCATACAATAAAACTAGTAAACCAACCTGAAATCATCCAAAGTAACTGAATTCCCCATTTTCCCTAACGAAAACATAGCTAATGTTATCAACAATTAATTTAATTCGACAGTCACTCAAATACATTAGGATACTAAATAATTGTGGAAAATTTTACTCTTTAGGGGTCAGAATAAGTAAGACATTTCGGGCAATATGCTTGAATAATTTTAATGATTAAATATTGTATTTCAATCGGCCACTATAGACAGTGCTCTATTGGAGCAGGTGTCCAACGGCAGATGTCCAATGGTCACGTGCCACACCATCTGCATTTCTACCACCTGTTTACGTCTGTGTTAACAAAGCCCACCAGGCCAGTGTCACGTATACATCTTGCTGGCGGTAATCGGCTTTATTGTTGTACATTGTTTATAACAATTGCTGATAAACTCATTTATGGATAGACAGTGAATGTACATCCAGTACGCTTTATTGTTGTACATTGTTTATAACAATTGCTGATAAACTCATTTATGGATAGACAGTGAATGTACATCCAGTACGTCTTCCTCCGAGGAGTGATTTTGGAAATAAACGGGATGAAAATCCTACAAATTAAGTTTAAGTAGAAGAAGAGACCTTCAGCCCTCCATGGTATCTTTACCTTGTCGTGGTGGAGTGGCTTGCGTGCTTAAATGATCCTGAGAGCTATGCCGGCGGTAGCATTGCTGCCGATAGGGTTACCCATGCCGGACTGGTCGAAGGTGATAAGCCAGACGAAAAAAGTACCTTGGGCGAAAGAGTGACGATCTTTCACCGTAAAAATACAACTGTCAAGAAATGCGGACATGGGTTCATCTGGGGTAAAATTTTCCGGAGGTAAAATACAGGGAATGATTGGAAAGCATTAGCTCAGGATAGGGATGTATGGAGAGCTTATGTCCGCGCGGCCATGAACCTACGGGTTCGATAGTGCCAGTGAGTAAGTAAGTAAGTAAGAAGAGACCTTCAGTGAAACTATGACGAATATACGTTTTTTTTTGTTGGATCTGAGTTTGTGGCAGTACACACTCTTCTATACACCCGTGATCTTACATGCGAAATGACTTGGGATGAAAGTGTCTAAAAAAAAACTTCACGTGCCTATCAAGTACAGCATAATGAAAGAGAAAATAAAACTAATGATATGATTAAATATTTCGTGAAATTGTGTTGGATATTTTTACTCGCCGTAATATTAAGATTATTAATATATATTGTCCACCGCTGTGGTCTCAAGGTAGCGTGCTGCCTTGACACGCAGCGGGCCCGGGTTCGATTCCCGGTCGGGACAGGCTCCTGGGTGAGGTTTTTTTTGGGGGTTTTTCCTAACCTGTACGACAAATGTCAGGAAGCATAGAGCACAACGGTCCCCGAAAATCTTCCGGTCATCATCATTATCATCATCCTTTAGGTGTGGAAAGTAACGAGAAGCTATCACACCTATAATTCCCTAGTAAAGCTGCAAACATTGCATGAAAATGCTATGATTGCAGTGAAAGACCTGCCTTCGGGCAGATTGACTATATATATATATAATATATATATATATATATATATATAGGCTATATGTATTGTGCATTAGTCTCTCAAAAACTCGAAAATGGCTCGATAGATTTTATGAATTTTTGTGTGTGTGTCTGATTGGGTTCCTCGATGGTTGTTTAGATTCACAATTGGACCCTCTAAAATCATTAGGTGTAGGAGTTCACCTGAAGTGAAAATTTAAAAATCGCCTTAGCGGTCACATTTTTCAGTGTTTTACAATGAAACCCAGTATATCGTATTAAAATAAACCGAGGCGATTTTTTTTAAATGCATAAATGACCGATTTTGATGAAATTGTTTGAATGGATGACTGGATGGTTAGATTCACAATTGGACCCGGTAGGTGGTGCTACGATTGGTTTATATATTTTTTGTCAGATGTATAGTTATCTGCATTACTGACATTCCGCGCGACAACTGTGACGTCATAATGCACGCTTCTTGAGCCACAACAGATGGCAATGAGGAGTTTTCTTGTAAACTTATTAATTAGTGCATGTTACGGTAAAAAAAGTAACTTGTATTTTTATCGTGACATGAGAATTGAACGTTCGAGTAGGACATCTGCCAGGTCCGCTAGTTATTTATAAATGAGTTTGTAACATTTTACCTCATGAAAGTTGAGTTCTTTCAGGACATGTTTCAAAACATAAGTAGGCCTATTTTGAAACATGTCCTAAAAGAACTCTACTTTTATGAGGTAAAATTCTACAGACTCGCTGTATTTATTAAGAAGATCCCCATAGTGTTATCATCATCAGCAGCAGTACTACAGCCCGTTTCGAGCCTCGGCTTCCCTCAGAACCCTCTTCCAGGCATTTGTCTCTGGCAACCAGCCACCATCTTTCGATTATTAGCTTCCTCAGATCCTCCAAAATTCCATTCATCCAACGAAGTCTCGGTCGTCCCACATTCATTTTTTCCTTCAAATTTACATTCAGCGATTGTCTTGGGTATCTCATATTCAGTCATTCTTTGTATAGGGCTTCCAATATAAAACCGGACCGGCCTCACGGAGTTTCACCCGGCACGCAGTGCTCTCTCTTCCTCCCGCAATTCACCCTGCCTGCCACCCGTCCTTGAACTGTTTCTTACCTTATAGAACAGGCTGGAAATGTTGTCCTCCCGCAGTTAAACAGGCATTATACCGAGTAAACACATTTAGATTGACACGCTGTAGTTCGGGCACTGTCAAGTTTCTGATTTCATTTCTTATGTTGTTCTTAAGTTCTTCCAATGTGTGCGGATTTGTTTTGTACACTTTGTCTTTCAGGCTACCCCACAAATTTTCGCCAATTTCGTCAAATTTTTCTTCGGTGAGAACCGTACGCCTTCGCGTGTGTTTCTTATTTTGTACTGAACCAGTGGTCTCAAATTTAGTCACAAGATCGTGGATTGTCGATCTGGAAGGAGGTAATTGTCCAGGGAAGTTCCGAATAAATTCCTCGCGAACGCGACGAGCTGATTCGTATTTATAATAACATTTACACACATAAATGCACTGCTCTAATGTCAGCTGACGTCTCATCTTGTCGAACGATAGTAAACTGATTAGTTCAAAGACGAGGGGCTGGCAGAGTGAAATGCGGACGAGGAGAGAGCGCTGCCTGACGGGTGAAACCCCGTGAGGCCGGTCCGGGTTTATATTGGAAGCCCGGTATATACTCTGGGGACCTATACAACTGATAGAGCTCATAGTTGTATCTTAAACACATTTCTCCTTTGTCGCATATTGGGCCAAGTATTAGGCCAAGGCCTGTTACGATCATATAGAAGATTTTCCCTTCAGCCGTTTCATAGGACGGCCCAGAGATCTTCGTCCTCTTGGTATATAATTATAAACAGCTTTGGGGATCCGATTTGAACTCATTGTTTTAAGATGGTGTTTCCAATTTAGTTGGTTCTGTTTAATATATTTCAAAATTGGCGTAGTCTTCAATTCTTTTAAGATATCGGTGTTCCTTTTCCGATCCATATGGTGTAAACCCGCTGTTCTGCGCATGAATCTCATTTCACAAGCCGTTATTCTGCTTTCATGTTGTCTTTTTAGTGTCCATGCTTCACTACCATAGGTCCAACACTGGTCTAGCCAAAGTGTTATATAAACGAATCTTGTGTTTTTTTTTTGTACAAGGGATGGTTTCATAACTTGATTAATAATTCCCAAACTTTTATTATAACTAATAATTTTTTTTCAGGGATATCCTTTTCATCCCAGATAGGGCGATAATATCCAAGATATTTAAATTGATTAGATCTCTCTAAAATTTTATTCTGGAGACAGATTTTACTTTGTATGGGGTCCTTCCCGTGAAATGCCATAATTTTAGTTTTGTTAATTGATATATCCATATTAAATTTGGCAGCTGTATTTTGTAAATTATAAATTTGATTGTTGCAAATCGTTTTCGGAAAGTGCCAGAAGCGCTAAATCGTCTGCAAAAAGAATAGCATCGAGTAGTTTGAGGTTCCTATTGATGGGTATATATCCCCGTTGTGTTCCCATTCCTCCATTCGTTTATTATTCCTTCATTCGTTATTATCATATATCATATATCTATATAAATTTGTATTATATATTTTATTCAAATGAACTCGGTCTTGACATATCATTCTTGGGCAAGGCCCATCACCATAGTGTTACTTTATTATACTTTTATAAATATTATTAATTGAATAGTTGCCCGGAAAAGAGACCTAACCGACAAAAATTCGAAAGTTGAGTTTTCAGTGGATTAATGATCTATCGTAGAGTATGACGGGACGGTGCATGTAAAATTATCCATACTCTCTTCCAGACCTGTTTTATTTATTTTTAAAAGTTGGCTTTCAAGCGAATAGTGATCTATATGTAACAAAATGGCGGAAGCAGTCAAGTCATGAGTAGCAGAGCAGAAAAAAATTATTGCACATGCAATATTAATTAACTCTGATACACAAGGTACAAAAATAAAATAAACTTTTAAAATAATTAACTATTATCCTGCACAGTACAAACAAGCAAATTCATTCCACCACGGTTCCGTCAATTCTAATCAGAATCTTAGAGAAATTTAGTGAAAATAAGAAAGACACAAAGAATGTAACGAAATAGTATTAAATGGAAAATTAATACTGAAAATTAAGTTATACATTTTTTACTGGATAGGTGTTCTATATGTATTTTCTATTTCTTATTATAGCATTTTTAGTTAAATATGCGTTGGTTCATTTTTCCACCTATAGAGATAGATCACTTTTGCACTCAATTCTGTATTAAAGTGTTAATATTTAGTTATTAGTATGTATTCTGCATTCAAATTGGCTGTATATTATTCCAATATTATGAGAGATTAAAATATGTATGTGATAAAAAGCAAGCATTATCATCATCATCAATGGCTCGACAGCCCCATGTGGGCCTTGGCCGCCTTCAGAAGTTTATGCCAGACTTCCCTGTTCTGAGCTTCATTTTTCCTGTTTTTAATTTTTTAAATCTTAATGTCTTGAATTATACTATCCTCCCATCTTAATTTAGGTCTTCCAACTTTTCTGGCCAATAGAGGTTGCTCATTGTAAATTCTTTTTGTAATCCTTTTGTTGTCCATACGAATAATGTGTCCAGCCCATGCCAATTCTATTAACTTTAACAAAATTCAGAATATCTGGCTGATTGTAAAGTTTATACAATTCATTATTGTATCTCTTTCTCCATACATTATTTTTTCACGGCACAAAATGTGATATAATAAAGGTAAATTAGCCTCAAAATGAATATTATGCGTTTTTGTCGTTTTCCCACATTTTGTAGTTTGTGGTCTAGATCTCTTTTCGGGGAAACTATTCAATTACTATTACAAATTTATGGAAATAAAATTGTAAGGTGCATAGAGGTTTGTAAAAATTGTAGTTATATATTTGAGAACGCAATGTAAGGTATGCAAGCATTCCAGAATAACATTAGGAAAAATAATTATAAAAAAAAATAATTATTATTCTTGTTTATATAGTTTTAAGGGTAGGCCTACTTATAAAACAATAAAATACAATTCTCGTATTTCATAGTAGATTTCATTGTATTTGTATATGGTGCTTATATATATAACTTATAGAGTAGTAAATTACTATTTTGTTTAACTTCGCTCTTTAAATATTTTTTTATGTTTAATATCTTTAACATATCACGTCATTAGCGATCCAATTCAATAATATGTATAAAAGAACAGACAACTTTTTTCTTAGGGGTTTCTTTTTCAGCCTGAGTTCCTTTTACGTGCATAATTCTACGAAATGGAGCCTATGGCTTTACTTGCCGTCCGATGGAAAGAATGTTAAAATATTTTTTACGCTCTTAAAATACCGAGTCCGCCGGTAGTACTAGTACCACGGCATTTAAATGACACTAAAGCCGGACAAAATTAAATCCCTCAGCATGCCTGTGCCGGCACATTTACAGGAGTGTTTTTCTGAACCAGAAAACATCCCTGTAAATCCGCCTGCACAGGCATGCTGAGGGATGTAATTTTCTCCGGCTTCAGTGTAATTTAAATGTCGTGGGTACTGGTACCACTGCAGGACTCAAAGTGTTAAAAAATCCAATTACCCTGATCAGTTTTGAACCTTGAACCTCGGAAACACAAGGGGATCATAATAACCACTAGCCAAACAGGCCCGACCTTGTAATAAGTGCCTAGATTTTGAATGCCCGATATGGAACCAGAGAGCGGACATATTTTTAAGATGACATGCACGACCTTGACCTACAAGTTATTGCGTGAGTCGGAAGTGCGTGTGTTAAATGACCTTAACGTTATGACAGTGCAGTAAACCTTACGCACGGTTCTTCACCTTCCGCCTGACAAACTTATTGGGGCGCAATAGCGGTTTATTTTAGATCGTTTATCAACTGCTGTTTTATTTATGTAATATCTGAACATATACTTTTTCTAACAGCTTGGGTATTTCATAATTTCTATTACATATAGTTAGGATGTCCACCGCTGTGGTCTCGAGGTAACGTGTTGTCTTGTCACGCAGCGGGCCCGGGTTCGATTCCCACTCGGGACAGGCTCCTGGGTGAGGTTTTTTTTCGGGGTTTTTCCTCACCTGTAGACAAATATCAGGAAGTTTAGGGCCCAACGGTCCCCGAAAATTATCCGATCATCATTATCATCCTTCAGGTGTGGAAAGTAACGGGAAGCTACCACACCTATAATTCCCTAGTAAAGCTGCAAAGCATAGCATGAAAATGCTATGATTGCAGTGAAGGACCTGCCCTCGGGTAGAATTATTATGGATGGATGGATAGTTAGGATCTTAAATATCCGGTAACTTCTGAACTATTCAAACAATTTACTGTAATTATACAACATTTTGCAAAAAACGACGTTTAAGCTATTTTGTACTCAGGGATGACCAAACCATCCTCAAAGTTTCACTTATTATCTCTTATCAGCAAGCATCTGGTACTCGGCTGAGTCAACCCCACCGGGACTCGGAACGTTCGATCTTCTGGTTTGTAGCGTATTGTCTTAACCGACTGTGCTATGGTGTACTCGGTTCACAAAAGAAAAACACAATATGATATTTTATGAAAGTAATGGTGATTTATTGTAATTATGAAGTTAGCTATTGTAGAAAAATAACTGAGATGTTCAAATATTTTTTTATCCAATGTCCCAAGTTGTCATTTCGACATTTTTGGTCTTCTCTCTTGACATTAGCGTAATTTTAACTCATATCTGAGGTTGGAGTACCTGGAAGGCGGAAATACGCTACTCCAATGATATGATGGGTGATGATATTAGTGGTGCACCAAGGGAGTCCTTAATCCTAAACTTAATCTAAGGCAAATTTGAATATTGATGATTATGATGGCCATTTGGTGTTCGGGGACCGTTTGGCCTTAAAGTTTCCTGAGCTTTGTATTATAGGTGAGGAAAAACCATGAAAAAAACCTCACCCAGGAAACTTACCCTGACCGGGGATTGAAACCGGGCCCACTGTGTGACAAGGCATTATGCTACCTCAAGGGATAAGATGATTAACAGTTGGGGTCAAAATAAGATTTTAAAATGGAAATTGGTTATACTGCTGCCTAGCTAAGAGTGGAGACTATTTGTACAATGTTGGGGTTGGACATTGGATTGTATAATGGCATAGGAACTTATTTTGCACTTACGGTAAATGAATGCAGAGTAATATAAGCAAATACTGAAAGGTAGGGAAATATTTCCTGAAGGAATTACACAATTTCAACAGGACATTTATTTTGCTCATAATGCTGAATGGGTTTAAATAATAATTTATGAGGCATTAGAATATTGAAATGATGGAGTGGGCCCGCTTGCTGGCTGGATTTTAATCTGATTGAGAATGTGTGGGCTGCATATTTGGTTGAATTGGCCTATCCAATCCCAACATTTGCTTCATTGTGAAAACATTGTCCTGAACATCCAGCTTTCTGTAAATATAGTCGAGCTCAATATTTAGGTCAATAGTGACCACTCCCAAGCTGTTTAATTCCACAAGTACAGCCCTTATGTGGGGTGAAAAATAATGTCAAAAATTATTGAGATAGTGTCGAATCCATAGTTTTTGGGATTGCTAACATTGGTGACAAGAAGATCAGGATAAATAAATGTTTGGCCATTGCTGGATAATCAGCTAGTACATATATTATGTTATTATATTTAATTTTGTTGAGTTGTTACTTGACTCACCTCATACTTCTTAACGCCCTCGCAGATCCGGATTTTGTCACTTAAATCCGGGATCTGCGAGGGGAGTTAAGATGTATGAGGTGAATCAAGTAACAACTCAACAAAATTAAAATAAACCTCATAGTGTTATTTCCTACCTACATAACTTATTATATTTAGTTTGTTTATTTATGTTTACAGGGCAGTGAAAGCCTTCCAACAAGTTTTGTACGTTGACCCTGGGTTCACACGAGCCAATGAAGTCCATCTGCGCCTTGGGTTGATGTTCAAAGTGAACAATGACTGGGAGTCTGCTCTGAAACATTTACAGTTGTCTCTAATCGACGCCAGCCCCAGCACTTTCTCGAAACTCGAGAGTGAGTATGTAGCCAGCGCAATGTATTTACTTAAGGGGACCAGGAAGGCCAATGTGATGAAAAAATGCATTTTCATATTTTTAAAATACCAGAAAGATTCCTCTTTAATATGGTACAATTATCTTGCCTGTATCTTGTTTCTAAGTGTGTTTATTATTTGTTTTAAATATTCCCCGTCCCTTTAAAATGTGGGCGTGAGCCGTCAATTCTCTCCCATAGTTAGCATTCATTTTTTCAATATATAAAGAACATTTTCTTCTAAACTATTAAAGCTAGAGACTTGAAATTTTCAGGGCTTTAGTATAGTGCTCATATACAATTTTTACCATATTGATGTTATGATAGCTCAGTAATTAAAAAATTTAGATTGCAAAATACAGTGTAAAAAACTGAAAGAAAATATTTGTAAAGAAAAAAAAATATTTTTGATGTAAATGCATATCCTTATGGTAGAAGACTCTAAACATATGAACATTTCCACTGTAAAGTTATGAACTTGATAGGATTAATAGTTCAGGAGAAAATGTTCCTTACATTTAACATTATAAGTATAGGATGTTCCGGGTCCCTTTAATAGTATTTCTTAATTGAGGCACAAATCGCTCCGGTTAAGTCCTCTATCTTATATAGTAGTGTAGAAGAAAATGAATCTGCTTATGCTTTAGATGAGGGACCATCTCCAACTTGTGGGTTCGGTTGTTCTAATAATATGTAGATAAGGATATTGGTAGTTTGGAAGATGCATGGTAATAATGGTTTAGTAGTATTTTTTACATTGTTAAAATATTTTGGGTCAAATTGCGATTGGTCAAATACCACTTTAGCATGCAACTCACTAGCTAGAACTCAAAAGTGCGTGAAAACAGCACATCACATTAATTGCACTGAGCCAACAAAAAATAAACTTTTTTTTTTGTCTCAGAAAGAAAAAATATGTGATTCTCATAGTATTTTTTCTCCATCAAGCAAGGTTTCCGAGAGACAGAAATTTATAATTTCTAACACTTTAATATTTTCTACATTCGTAACTGCACAATATTTGAACTTCGGACTCACCTAGAAAGTAAGAAATGACAATTTTCTGCTATATTTCGCCTGTGGAGCATCCCTCTTGATGGTCCAACAATAATCGGCCAGCATATTAGGATTCCATTTGCCTTGATATCTCTTTTCCACAGCTGAAACCATTTGAGTTAGCTCATTTGGTTTTATTTTACAATGGACAAATGGACGAAAAAACGTTTATTAAAAAAAATTTAATCCATTAATTGAAATTGAAATAAAAAGAACTGTGGATGATGGAGAGAAATTCCGAATACATATTTGAAAACACAATAAAAAATGCATAAGTACAACTATTGGTACTCATGAGACAAAAATCATGTTGGCCAGTGTAATAAGTGCCATTTCAACATACAATTAAAGGTTCTGTAAATAAAGTATTTCTCATAGTTAAATATGGCATAATAAATAGACAATGTCGATTGAAAATGGGAGGTACGTTTCCTCTTGAAAATAGCAGTAAACCATGAGATAAGATACAAAAATGACTCATTCAACCATGAAAGTATTTCTCACCTTATTGGTGATAATTAATGTGAAGTTAAAATAAACTGGTTTGGATATCTAACTTTTTGCTAGTTCTTCGAAGTCTTGAAATTACAAAATTTTATTGAGAATTTATACATTACTTTTTAGCAGTTAAAGCTTCATATTTTCAATGGTTTTCATTTGATTTAACATTTTCCAATCCTAGAAATTAAATTAGATTCTATCCAGGATTGGAAAATGTTAATTCAAATAAAAATATCGAAAATATGCATATACTTTCAACTCTTGCTTACATACTGTAGTTACATCGAAGTTCATCTAAGTTCTGAGATTGATGAATAGATCTGATGGTCTCAGGATAATAAATCACCACCTCATGACTCTAAGGTTAGGGATTTTACAGAATATAAATTTCTGTGTATGGTTTTTTCCTTGGGGGAAAAAAAAAATAAATAAATAAAACCATGAATTCTATATTGTAGATTTACACCATGTATAATAACCTAAGCTTTTGAGCAAAATTTGCCAGATGTTTTGTGCCCAGTTTGTGATACTGATCTAAAGTACTAGCTAGTTCAATGGATTTTTCATTCTTCATTACATGTATCCAGCCTTAGTTGATAACACAAATCCATTACATACATGTAAGTTGCAATGGGGCTGCATTTGAACATGCAGCTTATGTGGGCATTTAAGGTGAATGCCCACAAGGTTAAAAGAAAGAGTTATAGAAAGACAGAAATGAATCATTCCGCCTCTAATACCAACAAAGAAGTCAAGCATGGGAGACTGGATAGAAAAGTAAAAAGAGGGATAAGAAATACCAGATTGGTCTATAACCCATCAAGCTGACCAGTGCTAATTGGTGGGTAACCCTTCCCTTTGGTTCACATTGCATAAACAATATATTAACAGCTGCACCATGAGAAGATAGGGATTGGATGCTGGGTTATTGTCCAGGTTGGTTCCTGTAAGCTTTCAATCTAGAAAGAATTAGAGGGCCTTCCTGTTTAAAACATTAACCCTTTGCACCCTAATTCACTGTTAAATGTAGAAAAATTCAAGATTGAAATTTCCTTTAGAGAAGAAAATTCTGTATCAAGGAGATGTGACACTCGGATGTATGAAAAGCTTATAGCTTCTAAAGTTCTCAGGCACTGGAGCTCAAATTCTCGTGTCGCGAAAACTTGTACAATAAATACATCATTCTATTTTGTGTTAAACCCATAGAACCAACCATTTCTAAACATGCCATTATATATTTAATTAATGTTGGGAAGTAAACATTATGAGGTATAATCATTAAAATTTATCGGAGAATATATTGTTTAAACAACTCACCTCATAGGATTCATGCTTCCATGATATCGCGATTTCAAACATAATCATGTTCATCGTCAGCCATAACTCCGACTGATGAAATTCTTCGGCCGTCAACTATTCTATTGTCGCCATCTTCAGTGCTGCCATCTATGGTTGAATTTATGAACTTCGAAATCAATGTAATTTCGTTAGGGATATCAAAATTCATTGATCTATTTTTGTTTTTCTGAATGTATATTTTTTCCCAAACTGTCAATTCCAAAGGTTTCTCTACTTGTTTTAAAAGTTTAGCTTCTCTTCCAATTTTATGATGCACATAGTTTAGTAGAACATCATAAAATTGGAAGAGAAGCTAAACTTTTAAAACAAGTAGAGAAACCTTTGGAATTGATAGTTTGGGAAAAAATATACATTCAGAAAAACAAAAATAGATCAAGAATTTTGATATCCCTAACGAAATTACATTGATTTTGAAGTTCATAAATTCAACCATAGATGGCAGCACTGAAGATGGCGACAATAGAATAGTTGACGGCCGAAGAATTTCATCAGTCGGAGTTATGGCTGACGATGAACATGATTATGTTTGAAATCGCGATATCATGGAAGCATGAATCCTATGAGGTGAGTTGTTTAAACAATATATTCTCCGATAAATTTTAATGCCATTATATTTTGAAATAATTTACTTAATTTTTGTTTTATTTATAGAACGATTGTAGTTCCTGGACTTTGTTTATAATCAAAAAGTCTAAGAAATCTTTATCATTAGTTGTAGTGCCTCAAAAAAGTGTTTTGAAAACATTCTGTATATTGTCTGTTACAGTTCGGTTTCATATTGCTCACCTGTATGAGGTACAAGGAAAATACAAGACTGCCAAGGAGAGACTACGAACAGTTGCTGAAAGAAAAAGAATTGCCAACACACCTGAAAGCTGACATATGTCGTCAGTTAGGTGAGGCACAAATTATTTTAAATCAGACTATGAGGTACAGATGTATTTTATTTTAGATTTATTTATTTAGCCTGGTGGATCTCTATCTATACAACAAAAGCTCCTTATTTCCGGGGGGATATGTTCTGCAAATATGCTGCAAGTACAGAAACTGCGAATATGGGATGGTAATTTGTATGGGTATATAGGGAATATAGACCAGGAGATTGGATGGACCGACAAAATTGGCTAATTGGCTATTGGGAATCGGACGATGTCAAAGACATTAATCAAACGATGATCTATCTGGCAGCACTATGGCCCTGGGGTCAACTCAGCCTCTAACGTAAATGAGTACCAGACGCTTGTTCTGGGGTAAAGGCGGCCGTCATGCAGGGCTGACAACCCAGCTGACATCAAGTGCCGATTGTCCAGAAAAAGTGGGAGCCTTAACCTCCTACTACCCCAAAGGCCTCCTGAGGCCTGTAGTGGGATCACTTTACCTTTACCTCAGTTATAATAAGGTTCAGTGCATTCTGTTGCGGTTCCTTTATTAACCTTTTCACTGCTGAGATATTTCCAGCCTTTCAAACCTCCTTGCTGAGTTATTTTTACAATTATTAAAATATTTTTAAATATTATCCTACCATGTCAGAAAGTAATCAATATATTTAGAAGACTCACCTTACATGAAACACAGAAAATATCAATTTTAAAATACAGAAATATCAATTTTAAATACAGGGGAAAATACCACATGCAATACATCATAAAGGGTTGTCCACAACTGCGCACAAATGTACACAAAAAATCTACCCATTTCAAGTTTTATGAATTTTTCAACGGTTTCTTCTTCTAAACTATCATACTTCAACATGTTTTTCTTAGTAAAAGTAAGTAAGTAAAGTGATCCCACAAACAGACCCGGAGGCCCTTGGGGTTAGTAGGAGGTTAAGGCTCCCACTTTTTCTAGACAATCGGCACCTTTACGTCAGCCGGGTTTGTCAGCCCTGCGTGACGGGCCGCCTTTACCCCCAGAACAAGCATCCTGGTACTCATTTCCGTTAGAGGCTGAGTCGACCCCAGGGCCATAGTGCCGCCAGAGGATTTGGGTCAGTTTAAAAATCCTGACCCCAACGGGACTTGAACCCTCGACCCTCCGGCTTGTAGCTCAGTGCCTTAACCACTATCCTACGGCGTGCCCTTAGTACATTTAAAATTATTTTATAATAAGAATATTTACGAGTGTCAATTTTTAATTAGGGATGTACAAATATATAACAAAGTAATTTCTAAATCGTATTTTCTGACTTAAAAATAAATAATATTTATTAGTTTCTTCTGAAATAAGCTGCATAATACTTAGAGGAAAAAATAATTCAAAATAACTAAACACTTTAGAATCATCACTTAAGCTTGCAATTGAATTTTCACTGTTGAAATTGTGAACAGTAGGGATAACATTTCTGCTATGCCATTGGAATAAATCACTTGAACCACGATTTCTTTTTGGCGGCTGCAGTACCGGCATGGAATCATTTTCTTCAATATCACTATCACCACTATCTTCAGGAATATATACTGCATCATCACATTCACTAATATCCGATAAATCAGAATCTAATGTTTCCAGAACTTGAACCAACTCCACATCGGAAAGAAAAACATGACTTGAAGAGGCCATTTTTGTCATCCCTGGAATCGTAATCATGTGGCCGCCAGCAGACAGTTAGCGCGTTCGAAAATTACTTCTTTGTGCATGGGTCTGGATTTTTTTTAATAGGGGGCAACTCAATGCAGGGAGAAATATGGAATAAGTTTATTTAGGTTCCTAAGAGATGGCAGTATATGCCTGCTTAGTTTGAAAGCAATGCAATACGTAATATGTAACTAGCAGGCATTTGAAGTTTAGAACGGATATACGCGCCCATAGCACGGCAAGCATGTTCTTTGCCAATGCATATACCCGTTTGTAGCAGTGTCAAAGTTAAAAAGGTGCTTTAGAGTAGCTGGGAATAGAACGTGGGATTCATGGAATGCTAATCAGGCCTCACAGAGATAGTAAAGTAGAATTAAAACTGTTGTGCTGTTACTATAATAGCTAATGCATGCATTAATAATAATAGGTAGTTGATTGTAATTATTCTCTTGAAAATGGATTTATCAAATGTGTTGCAGGGTGGATGTACCATTGTGTGGAGTCATTGGGAGAGAAGAATTCTAGGAGAGAATATTGCGATACATTGTCTGCAGAAGTCAATAGAAGCCGATCCCAAGTCCGGACAGAGGCCTGTATCTGCTTGGAAGGGTGCTATGCTAGCATTGGAAAAGTGCATGATGCCTTCATTGCATACCGCAATTCTGTTGAGAAATCCGAGGGAAATGCGGGACACCTGGTGTTCAATAGGGTGAGGTATAGTAAATATAGCCTTAAGTTGACTGTCTGGGGGGTAGGTATGAGGAATTCAGAACAAAGATTGAATATTTTGATTCTCAAAAAAATTTTAGAATTCAGTTCAGACAGTATGAGACTTATTTCAGCTCAGTTTTTCCATTCCTGATATATCTCTTGATTTCCCAATTACACGGTGATTCTAAATGATTGTCCTTATTTGCTGAATATTATACATACAGTGTAGTGGACGTAGACAAAATTTATATATATATCAGCTATAACAGCT
Organism: Diploptera punctata; assembly: GCA_030220185.1. Classification (NCBI taxonomy): domain Eukaryota; kingdom Metazoa; phylum Arthropoda; class Insecta; order Blattodea; family Blaberidae; genus Diploptera; species Diploptera punctata. The sequence goes on from JASPKZ010009401.1 coordinate 48,242, forward strand.
GGGGGGACTCTACATGCTGACAACATGTCACCCCTACACTGGCTAGATGATCATCTACCTCTGTGATTGACACATGTGGATGTGAGGCCAGAAGCTGGCTGGTACGCTAAGTGCCTTCTAGGCCTGTCACACACATGGAATTATAAAAATTAATATATATATATGGGGAAATTCACCAAGTTTTTTTACATAACTTAAAGTTGCTTGATATGGGCTCCCCTTGTGACCCTGAATAAGTCAAGCGGGTGTTTTCTAGTCCAGTTAGTCCCACATACCCAACAAAAAATTTATCCATCTTAATTCAGTTAAATATCGCGAAATAACATTGAGGTTCTAATAAGAAATTGAACACCCCAAATAGTAAAAAATCTGGAATTTATCAAATTAATTGTATAAAGTATAGATAGGAAAAACAAAAAGGAATATGGACACTCGCACTAAGGAACACTTTAGAAATATCAAAAATGGTGACATTGAAAAATCAGCTATTGCAGCACGTAGTTTGATTGGAGAATCATAAATTGAAAAAGAAGCCAACTTTTAAAACATTTGGAAAAACCTTTAGAATGACAATTTGGGAGAAGATATATATTCAGAAGAACAAATTTAGATCCAAGAATTTCGAGATTCCTGATGAACATGACCTCATCTCAAAGTTCATCAAATCAACACCAGATGACAACGTTATTGATGGTGATTCCAACAATTCCAACGAAAATCCGGTAGTCATAATGTCTGTTGAAAATGAGAGCGATCCTGCTCTTGAAAAGTAGTTTCCGTGTTTAAAAAACATAAAATATGAGGTAAGATGTAAAAATATGACTCATTAATTTACGGAAGTGTATCCATATTGATTACAGCGTTGGTGTGGTGTTTGGGTGCATAGCTCTGGCAGATTTTCTGCTAATGGAAGTATAAAACAGAATTTTTAACATACCCTCATGGATAGAAGTCACATGGTGTGAAGTGAGGAGAATGTGAATGCCAGGACAAACAGCTTGTCATGTCTCCTCGCACGACCAATCCATCTGTTTGGCAATTGAATGTTCAAGTTTGTTGCTTGGATTCATTGTGGAAGTGAGGTGGAGCACCATCTTGTTGATAGATGAAATCAGCACTATCACTATCTAGTTGTGGCATCAGCCTTGTTCTATCAGTCCAGGTATGAAATCCATGTTACTGTGGGTTCAAGTAAACAAAAGGGGCATATTGGAAAGTGCACAGAAGACATTAAGTTTCAGGGAGTTACCAGGTGTGCCCAAGCATTTCCATAACCCATATTCTTATGTTGTGTTAGTTTACCTTCTCATTGAGAAAGAAATAAGTTATGCCAAACATATCATTAACACTGGTCACCGAATGGACACAATAGAGAACACTCGAACAATAGTTCACAAAGAAAAAATTCCAGCAAAGATAAATATATTGGAAGACCTTGAAATTATAAAAGAAATAACCACCACCTTACCATTCAATGAGAACATACCCCAGTCGTTCGAGATTGTTAAAAATAAGTCAGTTGCTACTAGTGACACTTCAAGTCTACAATGTCCTAAACAATATCTAGTGGCAGACACTCATCCTGCTGATGATGGAAGTTAACTTCCAAAAGGCCTCCAGATAACATTTTAAATATAGTATTTTAAACACAGTTGAGGAAGATGGCAACCTGCCAACAAGTATGTATTTTAATTTTTATTTTAAGAAAGAAGTTGCCTCATCACTGAAAACTAAGTTTTCTCTGTAATAATCTTCTTCCGTGTGGTGGAAATATGTATGTGCAGAATTAGAACTGCAGATGGTAATCTTTAGGCTCTAATGCTTGCAATAACTGCATATGATATGGTTTGAACTTCTATAATTTGCGCAATACATGCCATACAGTTGTTTGTGGTACATGTAACTTTCTGCTGGCACACCGGGTTGATTTTTTTGGATTTCGGTGGAAGCTTACCCACACTACACTACGGTCATCCTATGTCCGGCTCCAAAGTTTAGGTTATACGAGGGATAAAGGCAGAAACTCGCCCTCTACTGCCAATAAGGAAACGGTTGAGTGGGAGTAGATGTGTGCCTCAACCAGTCACTGCTCTTGACGCAGCTATAGCATGCTAGTAAGGTTTGATAATTGCTGAGATGATGATGTTAGCTGTATGTTCTGCTAACCGCATACCCATAAAGTGGCCCCCACCACTAAATATCAATATCGGCAACACTGTCGTGAAAACGTCAAGGCAGGAGAATCAGTGGCTGGGGTATAGATCAACTGTTTCTTGTTGGACACATAGCCAAACAGGAGATTTTCCTTTACACAGAGATTGTACCATTGTCTAATGGTCTCTCTGTCTGGTGGATCTTTATTGAACCTTGTTTGAAAATGTTGCTGCACAGTTAAGGTGGATGTTGTAGAATTAAATTCCAATGCTACAAATGCATGCTTGGCACCAGTCGCTGTTTCTGTAAACTCAAGACCTCTACCAGTAGAAGGTGGAATTTCTAATAAAACTTTCAGAGATATTCTGTGCTGTAATATTAGTACGATTGTTGTATTATTCACTGTATGCCTACAAAAAAATTGCCAAACCAGGGAAATCATTTAGAATCACCTTGTATTTTGAAATTAAATTTATTATGAAATTTTAGTCATATTAGTTACCAAATTTCACAGATTCAAACATGGCCAGAGTCAGTAGATTTTTCAGAGCGTAAAAATTCTAAGTATGGCTTCCTTTGGATTTGAATTATGATGCTAAAGACCTCTGAATTGTTAGAGAGCACCATTAAATAAAAAGAAAATACTATGAAATTTTTAATTCTTGAATGTTTAATTAAGTCTTCATGGATATTGAATTTTAAGTTTTTATTTATTTTGAAATTGGTTTTCTTGATACATCTATTAATTTTATTTTTATAACGATGTACAATATCTGTTATGTGTGGTGGGGAGTTGTTCCTTTTAAGTGTTTTATGCATTTGTTTTTATATATCATTAAATTATTTTCTGTAAATTGCAAAACTTCCATTTTTCATTGATTTTTTAAAAATCTATTTGTTTTTCAACACGACTTTTTATTATGAATATAATTCTTATTTTTAAAAAATGTAGCTATTTTTTATTCTTATATTTAAATTTTTATTATATTAACATTTTTTTTATTTAATTAGTCTCAATTTTAGATTAAACCTTAATTCAATATAAATATTTAATAAGAATGACTCAGGAAGAAACTCAATCGAAACAAGAAAAAAAATCTGAAAACACAGACTGGATATATTTCTGGTCATAAAGAAAACAAGACAAATAATTGATTTAATTAATAGTGAGTGGAGAAAATATTTTTAACGACTCACCTCATACAATTTCAAATTTCTTTGATACCGAAGTGGAAGTCATGACTGAAGCAAGATGTTGTCTGAAACCGTCGGTATCAAAGAAATTTGAAATTGTATGAGGTGAGTCGATAAAAATATTTTCTCCACTCACTAATAATGATATAACCTCATAATGTCTACTTCCCAACATTAATTTAAATATAATTGATTTAATATTTGTAGAAAATAACACTACGAGGTTTTTTTAATTATTATGAGTTAGTTATTTTCACTCACCTCATATTTTTTAATTTTTAATGAGGTGAGTCAAAATAACTAACTCATAATAATTAAGTCCAAATAAGATTGAAACAATGAAACCTGAAAAACTATTACTCCTAGTATCACTTTTGGACATCCAGTAAGATGACTTTTACTTTACATCTAATATTAGGCAATATTGGGAGAAAATTTTAATTTCACTGTGTTAACTTGCGATCTGATTACTTTGTTGTGAGGTTGTTGTCACAATTGATGTCCTATGAAAGAATTGAACAGAAACAACTGGATTGTGGTTCTAAAATTGATTAGAATAGTGAAAAATATACTCATGAAAAAAATACTCCTTCAAGAAAATAAGATTTTCAAACTAACGTTTACATTATATACTTTAATTTTCTCTAGATGTGAGAAACTTTTCCCAAAAAAATTTATAATGCCTTTCCATTAAATTCCATATGGATTAATAGTATTTGACAGAGGTGGAAGCTATGTTTAACATGGTTACTTATTTTTAGGAATTCTCGCTATGAGGTATATTCATTAAGGTTGAATTTTTTATCACTCACCTCATATTGTTTGTCTTATTTGACTATAAACTAGTTTCAGAACATAGTTTCTGTTCCATCCTCAGTTCCGAAACTAGTTTATAGTCAAATAAGAACAACAATATGAGGTGAGTGATAAAAAATTCAACCTTAATTCAACATGGTTGTTGAATTTTGCCTTGAAATCAGTTCCATTGGTATTTTTGGAGATCATGAAAATTGAGTAAATACAACTTCCTTTGTAAGAAATATAAATTGTATGTTTTCTGTATCATAGATTTATGGAATATAAAAGAACTGAAATCTAAATGAAGAGGCCTCAAAAACAAAATGTTCAGTCATTTTGTTCTCAGATTTGAATCTTAATGCTAATGACCATATGTAATGAAGCTGTGTTTACTACTTGAGGTATCAGATCATTTTAAAAACAGCAGAAGCATATAATACCTCAGAATTCTGATTCCTCTGCCATTCTCTAGAAATTAAGATATTTTGGACATGTGGATGAAAGAAGTGATGTTAATGTACATTTTAGTTGTGTTGATTGTACTGTCTACTGGAGGTAGTGTTGTGCATGTGCAGTGTCCTGTACCAGCAGCAGAACCAGCCTATGGATGCTTTGCAGGCATACATCTGCGCAGTACAGCTGGACAAATCGCATACCGCAGCTTGGACTAACTTAGGTGAGCAATTAAGATCTCGTAATTAGAAATTTTAAAGAAATGTTTAAATAAACTAGTCCTCATGGGTCCTCATCTAGGGGATATGTGGATGGCGACCACAAGGTGCCCAAGCTGAGCAAAACATTTTCTTCCACTTACTTGTGTTTTTGCAACTCCTTTTAAACTTTACTATCTAAACCCTCTCTTGGTTAACTCTTGTTTTTTCGACCCAATGCTAATTGAGGGCATCCGAGGGTAGGGAGTCTTTCCTTTTCCATTCTTCTTTCCTTTATTTTTTTCTTCTCCAGAAAAGCCTGACCAGAGGCTATAAGATGGCAGCCCCATCACTGGTCTTGCCTTCCTTTGGCCAGCAACCAATCAAAGGGACTATTATTATGCTTTCAAGTCTTATACGAGAATAGGATCGTAACAGGCCTTGGCCTGATACTTGGAAGGAAGAAGAAGAAGAAAGAAACTGATTTATATAAATAATTAAAAATTTCTCCTATGCTGAATGTCATCATTAAGCAGTTAAGGATAAAGGTGTAAAGTAAAGTAATCCCTCTACAGGCCTCGGGAGGCCCTTGGGGTAGTAGGAGGTTAAGGCTCCCACTTTTTCTAGGCAATCGACACTTGATGTCAGCTGGGTTGTCAGCCCTGGGTGACGGCCGCCTTTACCCCAAGAACAAGTGTCTGGTACTCATTTCCATTAGAGGCTGAGTCGACCCCAAGGCCATAGTGCCGCCAGAAGGTTGTCAGTTTTAAAAATCCTGACCCCACCGGGACTTGAACCCTCGACCTTCCGACTTGTAGCATCGCAGTGCCTTAACCACTGCGGCTACGGCGTGCCCCCAAGGATAAAGCTGCAGTAGTATTTAATCAAAATTAAGGTGGGAGGTAACACTGAGGTATTTACATTAATGAATGAGTTGGAGAAAATTCTTTAACATCTCACTTCATAAAGTTGCATGTCTTCACGATAACTAACTCACTGGCACCATCGAACCCGGAGGTTCATGGCTGTGCGGACATAAGCTCTCCATACATCCCTATCCTGAGTTAATGTTTTCTAAATCATCCCCTGTATAATCTACTTCCTTCAAATCATATTTTAATGTTATTCTCCCACCTCATTCTTGGTTCTACCAACTGAGTGTTTTCCTCTGGTTTTCCTACAAGAAGCTTCCATGCAGATTTTTCATTCCCATTCGTGCCACATATCCTGCCCATCACAGTCTATGAGACTTAACTGTTCTCATTATATCTGGCTTCCTATAAAACGCCTTCTCCATTCACCTGTCTGTTCATCTCTCTTTGGTCTAAAAATTTTCCTAGGTACTTTATTATCAAATACCTGTAATCTCCTTTCCTCCCTTAAAGTAAGAGTCCATGTTTCGCATCCATATAATATAACTGGTAGAATAATAGTTTTATATACTTTCAGTTTAACGTTTTTTGAAAGGAGTTGGGATGTCAAGGGTCTTTGTAATGTATAATAGCACGCATTTCCCGAATTGAGCCTACATTACCGGTTTCAAAAGTACAGTTTTACTTCTATCTTCAGTCAAGACTGAAGTAAAACTGTACTTTTGAAACCGGTATCTGTGAAGACATGTAACTTTATGAGGTGAGATGTTAAAGCATTTTCTCCAACTCATTCATTAGTCTAGTAGTATGTTGCAGGCTTACCCATACAGTACTCTTCTAAGTCATGACCTTGGGTTCATTTCCCAATTGGGTAGTATTTTAATAAATAATTTTAGTAAATTTTAGTAAAAAATAAATAAATAAATAATAATTTACAATAAACATCATAGTGTCACTTCCTTTAAATATAAAAAAAAGTATTTTAGTATTTAATCAGTTCTTCAGTCATTCTTCCAATGTATAGTTTCCATTTGTTTCTGTAATTGTATTTTTCCAAGAATCGGTTAGATTTTTAAGTTCTTATGATTGTTTTATGTTCTTGCCATATATATTTTGCTGTTCTCCTCGTGAATTTTATCTATGCTTGCATATTTTTCTTTATAGCCCATATTCTGGATTTTTAGTTTAGTATGTTTTTGTACTTCAGGGATTTTAATATAGTCAGAGCTGATTTTAGTTCATGGTGTCCCAGGTTCGATTTCCATTAAGAACATAAGAATTTTTGCTTTTAAAAGGAATTATTCCAGTGGTTGTTCAAGGTCTGGAATTCAGGTTAAGTTTAGGTTTGAGGGCTCTCCTGTACTTCGTTATCATTTTTATCATCCACCATGCCTCTGAGTAACAGAACTCCATCTTCAAGGTTTCCCACCTCAGAATTGCCAATACCAGAAATGTCCTAAGACAACCTGGTGGTAAAAAAATTGCTATTTTTATTGCTATTATTATTATTATTATTATTATTATTATTATTATTATTATCATCATCATCATCATCATTATAAAAAATCTATTTTTAATTTCTATTATTTATAAAATTTAATTGTTTTATTAGTGGTATCCTTTATTCATATAATTTCAGAAAGTAGTAGCTTCATAATACTTTGTGTGATACTTTTCATAAATTATGATTTCACATTTCTTCATATAATTCCTTGCTCTAGTGATAAATTACAACAGCTTCTTTGAGTACACCAAAGCACAAAAAATGGCATAAAAAATATTCTGCATGGTAGATATACGTATGCGAGGGAGTTAAGAAGTATGAGGTGAGTCAAGAAACAACTCAACAAAATTTAAAAAATATGCTCGTTATAATTTGTCTGTTGTTCACAAGGTATCAAACACATTCGTAGTTAAATATGGGAAATAACATTATGAGGTTCTTCATTCGTAAATTAATGAGACATTTTTTCACATCTTACCTCATATTTTATGTTTATTTCTTCTTCCTTCCAAGTATTAGGCCAAGGCCTGTTACGATCCTATAGAAAATTTTCCCTCCAGCGTTTCATAGGACGGCCCAGTGATCTTCGTCCTCTTGGTATATAATTATAAACAGCTGTGGCGATCCGATTTGAACTCATTCTTTCTAGATGGTGTTTCCAATTTAGTTGGTACTGTTTAATATATTCCAAAATTGGCATAGTCATCAATTCTATTATAAGAATTAAATAAATCGTGATTATTTCTTACCTCATACTTCTATGTTCCTTTAAACACAGCACTGCAGTATCGGCGACTCCTTGTCACCATCGTCAGCTATTTTCACGATTGTCAATTTTTTTTTCTTTTGTTGATAATTATCCAAACAAAAGAAAAAAAATGACAATCGTGAAAACAGCTGACGATGGTGACAAGGAGTCGCCGATACTGCAGTGCTGGGTTTAAAGAAACATAGAAGTATGAGGTAAGAAATAATCACGATTTATGTAATTCTTATGAATTGAACCTCATAATGTTAAAAATTCCCAAATTTAATATATAAAAGATATATTATGTTTATTTAAACACGGGAACTAGTTTTCAAGGAGAAGGATCTCTCTCATTTTCAACCGACATTATGACTACTGGATTTTCGTTGGAATCTCCATCAATAACGTTGCCATCTGGTGTTTGATTTGATGAACTTTGAGGTGCGGTCACATTCATCAGGAATCTCGAAATTCATGGATCTAAATTTGTTTCTTCTGAATATATATGTTCTCCCAAATTGTCAATTCTAAAGGTTTTTCCAAATGTTTTAAAGGTTGGGCTTCTTTTTCAATTTTGTGATTCTCCAATAAAATATGTGCTGCAATAGCTGATTTTTCAATTTCACCATTTTTAATATTTCCCAAATGTTCCTTAGTACAAGTGTGCTAATTCCTTTTTGTTTTTCCTGTGTATACTTTATTGCAGTCCTTACAATTAATTTGATACAATTCTGATAGTCATAATGTCGGTTGAAAATGAGAGAGATCCTTCCTTCTCTTTGAAAACTAGTTCTCATGTTTAAAGAAACATAAAATATGACGTAAGATGTGAAAAAATGACTCATTAATTTATGTATCAAACACATGACTGACAAATTATAATACTTCTCCAGGATGTGAAAGTTTCGTGCTGCATGTACAGGTGTGCAATTGACATGATTAATGATGTCATTAAAATGTTTAAAGAAATTGATTTATGTAAATAATTTAATTTTTTTTAAACTGATTTGTGTAAATATTTATTGAGTTAGAATTTAACACTTCACCTCATAATTGTAGATTTAGGTGTGTGGTGTTAAATTACAACTCAGTCATTAATTAAATTAAACCTCATAGTGTCACTTCCTTTAAATATTAATGAAAATACATTATTGTCTTTATGACAAACTCTTACACTATAGGTCATTGTACTGTATTGCTTACTTACGTAATATACATTGAATTTCAATAAATTACAGTTACTGTGACAGTAATAACTAATGTAGGAAATCTCTATAGACTTCAACAATCCTTTATGATTATATAAAGGAACATATGAGAGCATATAACAGAAATTTAGGAACTCAAAATATGCTAACCACCTACTCCAATATGATCATTGTTTTGATCCAAATTTTAAAATTTTACATGTTTGTGACAAAGGAAAGAGTTGGACCTTTAGAAGTTGTAGAAATAAATAAATTGAAAAGTGATAATAAACTCATAAATTCACTAGATTTGATTGAATCACCTCTTTTAAATTGTCCGCCGCTGTGGTCTCGGGGGTAGCATGCTGCCTTGTCACACAGCGGGCCCGGGTTCGATCCCCGGTCGGGACAGTTTTCTGGTGAGGTTTTTATTGGGGTTTTCCTCACCTGTAAGACAAATGTCAGGAAAACTTTAAGGGTTGAATGTTTGAACGCATTAGACAGTAAAAGGCGTTCTCTGCTGATAAAGTTTTATTCAAACACATTTTTCTTACTCAGAAATCTATTCACGCGGGTAATAATTGTAAAGCTACCTGACAAGGTACCTTAAGATCGTAGCTCAAGATATAAACTTATGTGAAAATCCGAAGGGAACTGATGTAGTTGAAACTTATCCAAGATGTCGGACCTTGAAGACTTAGATCATGTTTTCGGTATACGCGGAGAAGAGGGAATTTGATAGAGTCTACCAAAGAATTCAACTGGAAGAACAGGAGAATCGGCCGTAATATTGCGCATTGCAGACGTGTTTGTATCGGTATTATTTGCAGGATGCAAGCATAAATGCATTTCTCTATAGCAGACGAAAATAACGGGAAGTGGTTTATCGCTGAGAATCTGGGTAATTCGTTGCCAATATTACGAAAACGTCAACATTCATGCATGACCGGTTAAGGCGGCCGTTAATTCGATCTCAGCTCACCAGTGATTGGAAGTAATTTGAGTAGAGAGTAATGTATTTGCATACGACCCTAAGGCCCAAACGGTCCCTGAAATCATATGGCCATCACAATCATCATCATTCATATTCATCTTAGATTAAGTTTAGGATTAGGGACTCTCCTGGTGCACCACTATCATCATCATCATCACCCATCATATCATCGGGGCAATGTAACCCTGCCTTCCAGGCGCCCCAACCTCAGAAGTGGGTTACAAGTACGCCATGCCAGGAGAGAAACCAGGAATGTCGAAAGACAACCTGGGGCATTTGAATATATATATCCATCCACTGTTCCCAGGGTTTCCCTTCTCCTGCCTTCAGCGTTCCAATCCAGCATCTTTCTTGGGATTCTATTATTCTCCATCCTCTTCAGATGTCCTAACCATTTCAATCTTTGTTCTTCTATATAATATAGCAATAACAATAATAATAAAACTCCTGGCGCGACAGGCCTACAAGGGCCTTAGCCTACCAGCCGCCTGCTGGCCTCACATCCACATGTGTCAATCACAGAGGTAGATGATAATCAGCCAGTGTAGGAGTGACATGTGGTCAGCATGTCGAGTCCCCCAGCCGTTATAGCTGGTTTTCTCTACCTGGAGCCGATACTTATTGTAGCTACCCAAATGCATCACGATGCTAGGTGGGCACCGGTACCATACTGGCCGAATACTATTAGAAAATTTCTTCCCCATGGAGACTCGAACCAGCGCAAGTCCCGTAGCTCTGCGCCAAAGCTTCCTGCCTTAACCATTTGGCTACGGCGCGGGACAACAATAATAATAATGATAATAATAATAATCACAATAAAAATAATAATGGTGTCCACTGCTGTGGTCTCGAGGTAGTGTGCTGCCTTGTCATGCAACGGGCCTGGGTTCGATCCCCGCTTGGGACAAGTTTCCTGGGTGAGGTTTTTTCAGGGTTTTTCCTCACTTGTAAGACAAATGTCAGGATACTTTAAGGCCCAAACGGTCCCTGAACATCATATGGCCATCAATATCATATTCACCTCATTAGATTAAGTTCAGGTTTAAGGCCTCTCTTGGCGCATCGTTACCCATTGTCATCACCTATTATATCATTGAAGCAGCATAACCCCGCCTTCCAGGCGCCCCAACCTCAAAAATTGGTTACAATACACCAGGAGAGAATACCTGAAATGTTGAATGACAAACAGGTGGCATTGAACAAAAATAATAATAATAATAATAATGGTGGTGGTGGCACTGATAGTGAAAATATATTCCCTCTATATTGGGAGGTGAATATGTCTATAGTATTATATTATTTTTAGTCTGATCATCTTACCTCAATATTAATGTTGATTTGTTCTTGGACCTGTTTCAAAACAATTCTGTTTTATCGTCAGCTTGTCCAGATGGTTTGATTTATGTTGCACACCCTGGATGTCGATGTCAGCTCCATCCTGTGGTAGGCCAAAGAACCTCCAAACAAGGATGGAGCTGACATCGACATCCAGGGTGTGCAACATAAATCAAACCAGTCTGGACAAGCTGACGATAAAACAATTGTTTTGAAACATGTCCAAGAACAAATTTACATTAATGTTGAGTTAAGATGATCAGACTAAAAATAATATAATTAAAATAACCTCAAAATATCACTTCCTAAAATTAAATATTAATGTCTATAGTCTCTCTATTTATATTAAGAGGAATCTCTTAAGTATTGGAAATAAAGTGAAAAATAAAGACAGCTTAAAATGTTTTATGTTTGGATGAGTAAAGTGCATATTGCTAATTGAAAGTGTGTAAACATTATTATGATTGACAGGAATATTGTACGAGAGTTGTAACCAGCCAAGGGACGCGTATGCCTGCTATGTGAATGCAACACGCGGTGGAGGTGACAACACAAGTAGCATTTTGGTTTCATCGCGAGTGCACGGTGGTATGAATCCGAACCTCGGCCAGAGAATTAAGTTCCTACAGAGTCAGCTTGCCAACGCACCCATGCCGAGCGTCACCAGCAAGTAAGTCTCACAACATTAAGGTATTTCATTGTTCATAATTACATATTTTAACTACTGAACTGAAGGAGTAAATTTTGAAGAATTATTTATATATATAAAAAAAATATTATTCTTAAGATAGTTCACAAGTATTAAATATGTGAAGTTAATGAAATCACATCTGTAATAGTAATGCTGTTGTCACTACTACAGTGTAACATCAGTTCTCCAACTAAAATTTGATAATGTAACCGTAGCCGAGTGGTTACGGCAGGAAACCTTGGCGCAGAGCTACAGGACTTGCACTGGTTCGAGTCTCCATGGGGGAAGAAATTTTCTCATGGTATTTCGGCCAGTATGGGACCACCGAGCATCGTGAGGCATTTGGGTAGCTACAATAAGTGGCGGCTTCCAGATTGAGAAAAGCCAGCTATAATGGCTGGGGGACCTTGACATGCTGACCACAAGTCACCGTACACTGGCTGGATGATTGACACCAGCAGTTTTGCTGGTCGGCTAAAGGCTGTTGCGCCAGGAGTAAATAAAAAAATGACAGTCCTGTGCCATGACCGAGTGGTTAAGGTAAGATGCCTTAGTGCAGAGCTACGGGACTTGTGCTGGTTCGATTCTCCATGGGGAAGAAATTTTCTCATGGAATTTGAGCCAGCATGGGACCTATGCCCACCCAGCATCGTGAGGCATTTGGGCAGCTACAATAAGTGCGCCTTCAGGTTGAGAAAACCAGTTATAATGGCTGGGGGAACTCAACATGCTGCATGATGACCACATATCACCTCTACACTGGCTGGATGGATCGTCTACCTCTTTGATTAACACATGGGGATGTGAGGCCAGTACCGGCTGGTAGGCCAAGGGCCTTCTAGGCCTGTCGCGCCATGGAGTTTTTTTTTGTTAAAAAAATGACACGAATGCATAAAATACATTACGAAAGCATTTGTGCCATTAATATACATTATAGTTCAAATCGGATCCCCAAAGCTGTTTATAATTATATACCAAGAGGACGAAGATCACTGGGCCGTCCTATGAAACGCTGGAGTGAAAATTTTCTATAGGATCGTAACAGGCCTTGGCCTAATACTTGGAAGGAAAAAAAAAAGATATAGTGTAATCAATGAAATATTGTAGAATAGTAGCTGATTGCAGTACGGCTTTTTTCGATGTTTTTATTATTAATTTCATACATCTCAATGATGGATAAATCATATTTGAAGAGAAAAATTATACGCTCAGACTGGGACATGAACCCGGGACCCTTGGTTCTCTAGACCAAGTGCTCTACCATCTGAGCTACCTGAGCAAGTACCGATCTAAACACAAATTTTTAATTCCCGCCTACCAAATGCTATGAAGCCTTTGCTTCTATCTTTGCAAATGGCGGCTCCTTTATTAAGGAGACATATTTGGGAATTTTTACATTACATTATAAATGCCAGTACGGCTTTTCGATGTTTTTATTATTAATTTCATACATCTCAATGATGTTTTATTATTAATTTCATACATCTCAATGATGTATTAATAATAAAAACATAGAAAAAAGCCGTACTGGCATTTATAATGTAATGTAAAAATTCCCAAATATGTCTCCTTAATAAAGGAGCCGCCATTTGCAAAGATAGAAGCAAAGGCTTCATAGCATTTGGTGGGCGCGAATTACAAAGTATATAGAGAAAAATTTGCGTTTAGATCGGTACTTGCTCAGGTAGCTCAGATGGTAGAGCACTTAGTCTAGAGAACCAAGGGTCCCAGGTTCAAGTCCTGGTCTGAGCGTATAATTTTTCTCTTCAAAGCTGATTGCAGTTGACATTCAGTGAAATGAGTAGTGTAAGTTCACTGCTTTTAAATATGATCAATTTTCTTTAATATTTCAAGGAAGTGACGCTATGAGGTTTTCTTAAATTAATAATAAATGATTTAGAATTTAACACCTCACCTCATAATTGTAGATTTCACCAAGACTAGTTTTGATTCTTCCATGTGTCATTTTCAACTCTATCTAACTGTTGAATTGGTGGTTGGCGATCCTGTATGTTGTTTCTTATTCCTTCTGGTGGCTGACCAATGAACTTCTAAATTAAATTTTTTTTTTCCCCTGGGAATTTCAAAATTCATGATTTTTATTTTAGTTTTCCAAATGTGAATTTGCTCCCAAATTATGAGTTCAACAATAGCCAGAGAGTTAAACATCGTACCTATATCTGAAGAGAGTTAAACATCGTACCTATATCTGAATACCTCCAAGAATATAGAAACAATTGGCTAGCCCATATTCAGCGCATGGATCGTCACAGAATACCAAAACAAATTCTTCACTACATTCCTCGAGGCAGAAGATCTGTGGGTCGACCTTTTTGGAGATGGCGGGAGACCGTAACGGGCCATTGGGCCTAATACTTGAAAGGATGATGATGATGATTATGAGTTCCTTAGACTTACATGTTTCAATTATTTGGCCTTTGTTATGATTTTGTGTTTTTCTGACCTTACATGTGCAGCTATTGCAGATTTTTCAATTTCCCCATTTTTAACATTACTATGGTGGTCCACCGCTCTGTTGTCGTATAATTTTCTCAGTTTTGTTTTATAGACTGGTTATTTGTGAAGTAAAAATTCACTTTTAATCCTCGTTTCGTTATGTGCTGTTTCAGACGAAGGCAGTTGCCATCCATAGAGGAAGCGTGGAATCTTCCGATCTCTGCAGAAATGTCATCAAGACAACAGCAACAACAACAGCAACAAAATACATCTATAATACAGCAGAGATCGGGCAGTGGTGGTTTTCAGAAAGGGTATAATCAGGTGAGTAACAAAATAAAATGTCCCAAACTGCCGTAGGGTCATTTTCATGTTTTAACACAGATGATTGCATAAAACTCAATAATGTTATTTAAATCTATAAACACAGTGACATTTCACTCACAAATTACTGTAATAATTAATTTTGCTTTAAAGTTTATCTATCATACAATTATCTTTAGTCTCTAATGCTTTCACGTGCCACAGTTTCTTCCAGTAACAGTCCACTGTATCATTGTCAACTCTCAACTGACTGACTTCTGATTCTGATAATAGTTTATATAGGCTGGGGAAGAAAATTTCTTGGCTCACAATCGAGTCTTTTCTCTTAATGAATGAGTTGGAGAAAAATGCTTTAACATCTCACCTCATAAAGTTGTGTCTCTTTACGATACCGGTTTCAAAAGTGTAGTTTTACTTCCATCTTCAGTCAAACTCCAAGCTTTAATAACTTCAAGTCCAATCAGCAACCCAGAACTGCCATGTTCAATATTGATTATGTTGCAGCCTGTTCAACAACAGCAGCAGTTCCCAAATGGTTTGAATGGCCATCACCAGACATCACCTCAGGGACCACCACCACCGTATCCAGTACAGCCCAACCAAGTGGCAAAAAGATTCAAGGTGAGCACTGTTAGTTACTTTGTACTTGTGATGCATTATGCTTGTTTTCCTTTTTTTATAGAAATTTGTTCCCTTATATTATTAGTTGTCCACTACTGTGGTCTCGAGGTAGCGTGCTGTCTTGTCACGCAGCGGGTCCTCCCCGCTCGGGACAGTTTTTCTGGGTGAGGTTTTTTTTCGGGGTTTTTCCTCACCTATAAGACAAATGTCAGGAAAACTTTAAGGCCCAAACGGTCCCCGAAATCATATGGCCATCGCAATCATCATCATTCATATTCATTTATCATTATCATCCTTCATCGGTGTGGAAAGCAATGGGAAGCTACCACACCTATAATTTCCTAGTAAAGCTGCAAAGCATAGCATGAAAATGCTATGATTGCAATGAAAGACCTGCCTTCGGGCAGAATTACTATGGATGGATAGTATTAGATATATGTTATACATTTTGTTTATATTAACAAAATTTTAAAGGAATGAAGCAATTAAGGTGGGTTCTCATAGAAGCACTTTTTTTTAAAATTCAGATCTTCACTGATCCTATATAGTAGATACCGAAAAATTACCCTGACAAAAATGAATAAATGTATGTATATATATGTTATATTGTAGATTTTCATGGATATAAGTTTTCTGCGTCATGAATTCAAGGTTGGCCTCTGGCTATAGATTTCGGCATGATCCCACATGCCATTATCAAGGAATGATAGGTTCAAGTCACTAGTTTAGGTCTTGTATAGTTAAACACGTTGCATTTTCATTGCCCAACCATGATATGAAGATATGTGTAATCTGATTTCAGACTGGGGGTGAAGTTCTAGAGACAAGTCCTCCTGGTGCACGTGTGGTACCGACAGGCACAGGGCAGCAGAGAGTGCCAGCATTCTATATGAGTCAACAGCAGCTGCAGATGTTACAATTCTTGCAGCAGAATTCAGCAAACCTCACACCTCAACAACAGGCAAGTATAATTTATATAATAAATTTGGGAATTTTTATTAACCCATTTAAATCGGATGACGAGCTGAGGTCACATGACGTTCTTAAGCACTAAAATCGTATGACGACCTGTGGTCGTTGCAGTGCAGAGATCGAAAAAAAAAAAAAAACACATTTTTAATTTATTTTGCTGCTCATAGATATCTGTTACATACACTTTTTCTTCTTCTACACATTCACAAGAGTGCTATTTCATCCCCTCCATGCCATTTAGAAATTTCCGGAACGAGTTTTACCCTCAGAAAAAAAAATGTCAGTAGTAAGAAAAATGGCGCCAAAGAAAGTTAAGGGTATTGACACGTGATGGAATTAGGAAATTATTAGAGTGTGAATTAGGCAGTGATTCAGAAGTTTCTGATATTTTAGTGATGGAGAGAAGTATTCATGAATCTATAAGTGATTCGGAAGCAACTTCTGCTGAAGAAGAGAGCGGTGAGAGTGATAATGAACTTATTTATAACTGTAGGCTTTCACGGCCGGCGTCTTGATCCCTATTAGGTTCGTCTTCCGAGCATATAGGCCGTGGTCCAGTCGTTCTTCTACTCGACGTTTCGTCTACTGCTGCGGTAGACATCTTCAGGAGATACTGCGTGCTCTCTGTGAACTCCTCAACAGTCGGCTGCAGACTGGCTGGTCGTTGGAAACTCCCTCCCTATTTATAGGCACGCCCCTGGTGGAGAGGTGGTTTTCTGCGCAGTCCGTGTTGCGTGCTGTTTTGTCCAGGCTGTCGCTAGCAGAAGTCATAGGCTTCGTTGTCGTATTGTGCAGTGCCGGGATCCAGATTTTGTTTATCTTCATGGTTTCTTCTTTTTTGTTAAAGGAATTTTTGTGTTTATATATTTCAATGGCTTCTCTGTACAGTCTGGTGTAATAATGTGATGTTTGGGACAATACCTGTGTTTCTTCGAATCTTATTATATGTTCTTGGTTGTTCATCCAGTGTTCCGCTACGGCTGATTTTTCCTTTTTCCAATAAATACAAATCCGAAAACGGGAACAAGGAGGAGGCTAAGGGTAAGGTGTACCTACCATATATCAAGACAATAACGGAGAGAATTGGTCGAATATTAAATAAATATAACATATCTACAATCTACAAGCCAACACAAAAAATCAGCAATATACTGCGCCCAGCCAAAGATACAAGAGATCCGTTAAAGTACTGCTGGTATATATCGCATCCCTTGCAGTTGTGGACAGGTTTATATCGGCACAACAAAAAAGAATGGTTACCACAAGATTGCAAGAACACAAGAGGCATTGCAGACTAAAACAAAAGGAAAAATCAGCCGTAGCGGAACACTGGATGAACAACCAAGAACATATAATAAGATCGAAGAAGAAGAAACACAGGTATTGTCCCAAACATCACATTATTACACCAGACTGTACAGAGAAGCCATTGAAATATATAAACACAAAATTCCTTTAACAAAAAAGAAGAAGAAAACCATGAAGATAAACAAAATCTGGATCCCGGCACTGCACAATACGACAACGAAGCCTATGACTTCTGTTAGCGACAGCCTGGACAAAACAGCACCAACACGGACCGTGCAGAAAACCGCCTCTCCACCAGGGGCGTGCCTATAAATAGGGAGGGAGTTTCCAACTACCAGCCAGTCTGCAGCCGACTGTTGAGGAGTTCACAGAGAGCACGCAGTATCTCCTGAAGATGTCTACTGCAGCAGTAGATGAAACGTCGAGTAGAAGAACGACTGGACCACGGCCTATATGCCCGGAAGACGAACCTAATAGGGATCAATGAACTTATTGTCCCACCACCTGCAAAAAAACACAAAGCCATATCACGCCAAGTGATTGGAAGTGCGTGAAATCTGAGAATAACCCTGTTGTATATCAGTTTAGTGGTTTTTTAAAATCCATTTTTAACTTACTGGAGGTAATATTAAGTATCTGCGTTACATTTAAATTGCCAGGCAGTTAGGACTTGGGATTTAAATCAGATTTCTGGAGTAGCAGAGCTCGACTTTAAATGAGAGGTTGATGGGTTAATAAGAATTAAATGAATCATAATTCTTCTTACCTCATACTTCTATGTTTTTAAACACGGGCACTGCAGTATCAGCGACCATCGTCACCATCCTCAAGCTGTTTTTCATGACTGTCAATTTTTTCTTTGCTGGTAATTATCCAAAACTGCCATTTGGTGTTCTTTTGAAGGAGTCTTTTTCTAAAACTGCCATCTGTTGTATTTTGAAGAACTTTGTAATCAAGCTCGGTTGGTCTGGATTTTCGAAGTTCATGGTTCTAGTGTGTGTTTTTTTTTAATATATATATTTTCCCAAACTGTTAAATCCAAAGGTTTAGAATAGATTGTTTTAAAAGTTTTGCTTCTTTTTCAATTCTATGAATGTCTAATAAACTATGTGCTGCTAAAACAGAACACTTTCTAGAAACATAAAAAGGTGAATGAAAGAAATGTGAAATTGAAAAACTATCAGCTATAGCAGCACATAGTTTATTAGAGAATCATAGAATTGAAAAAGAAGTAAAACTTTTGAAACATCTATCTAAACCTTTGGATTTAATAGTTTGGGAAAAGATATATATTAAAAAAAACCATGAACTTAGAGATTTCGGGACAAACCAAGCTTGATGATTACAATTTCTTAAAAAATGCACCAGATGGCAGTTTGGATAATTACCGGCAAAAGAAAAAAATTGACAGTTGTGAAAAACAGCTTGACGATGGTTGCCAATACTGCGGTGCTTGTGTTTAAAAAAACATAGAAGTATGAGGTAAGAAGAATTCACAATTCATTTGATTCTTATTATTAATTGTTACATAATTGATATACATTTGGTTGGTTTGGTTGGTTGGTGGGTGTATGATGAGCACTTGGCAATGAAAACATTTGCTCTCTTGCACTCCAATATTTAGTAGGAAGGATGGTTTCTTCTACAAAAGCTGGAGGACAAACAGAGGACGTGGTTTTTGTTCCATATCTTCATTTAAATTGGCAAAATTAACATTTAGGTGAATAAGAACAATATGAGGTGAGTGATAAAAATTTCTACCTCTAATTGATATGCGAAATTTGTGTAGGTTAATAAATGAGTTGGGGAAAATGTTTTTTTAACATCTCACCTCACAAAGTTTGCATATCTTCACGATACCGGTTTCAAAATGTATAGTTTATTACTTCCATCTTCAGTCAAATCCCTCCCACTGTAAATTTAATTAAATTTGTGTAGGTGTTTATGTTAGACAGTCATGTTGTTAATAGTCTGAATGTTGCCTCTGTGAATTTTATTTGTAATGTAGTAATGTTGTAAGTTTATAAAGTTTCCGCATTTCTTTTAAGATGTTTTAGTAATGTATTGTTCTCTAGTTTTATTGATACATTTATTTTATATGATTCTTTCAACTTTCCTATCCAGTCTCCCTTGACTGATATCTTGTTTTCTTCGACCCTGATGATTAGAGTATTTGAGGCCTAGGGGTTCACTTCTCTTCATAGTTAAATATGGGAAATAAACATTATGAGGTTCTTATTCATAAATAATGAGGGTTTTTTTTTTTTTTTTTTGCATCTTACACCATATTTTATGTTTTCTTAGGGGAGTGATGGGTGAAATTTCTATTTTCTACCTTTTTGAGCTAAAGACTTTATTTTTGTACAAACATTCACTGCATGATAACATAATGAGTTGTTTAAGTTTCATTCTTGTGAGACATTTATTTTATGAGTTATTAATATTATATTTAAAAAATTGCATATATTATATTAAATGGGTTCCACAATTTTTTAGTAAAATGTCTGATTTTTTTTTTTACAAGACCCCTATAATATTTAGAAAAACATGCATTAGAATTCTTGTAATGTGAATACAAAGGGAGAAAAAAATAATGTTGTACCTCATGCGTGGAATTACAAAAAAAATTAATAATTGCATATTACTTCAATCATGAATCCCAAGCACTACTTTGTTACCCATTGTTTTTAGGACATCCAGTAAAAATTTGAACCTTCTAGGACACAATTTCTGCATTCCATTCAATTTTGAATGTAGAAAAATGCAGTGGAAATAAAAGTATGGAAAAAAAAAGTTTAGATTTGCATGCAGGTATTATTAATTATGCACAGCTTTTTAACTCTGACATAATTTAGGGCCTTAGAAGCACCATAGGCCTCTGAAGCTTTGCTAACATATACATTACAGTACAGGCTATTTTTTAGTACAAAAAAACAAAAAATGCTAATTTTTATCTCAAATGGTCAATTTTTCACCCATCACCCCCCTTAAACACAGAAACTGCAGTTTTTAAAAGGACAACCCTTTCTTTTTCAACCGACATTATGACTCACTTCTCGTACTTTTCTATACTCACATTCTCTCTATGGGTGATGTAACTACCACATATGGTGCCTACTGCTAAACTGTTACAACTGGCAGCAAATTACACAACAGATTTTGGTCACCTGACTAGCTGCTTCATTAACAGTGGTTGTCATCAAGGGTAGGGGCACAGACACGCATCACATTTACAGAGGATGTTACAGTATTGCCTAGTATACTCTTGTACTACTACCATTGTTCCCATGCTCTTTTTCGAAATAATCTCTAATGTAAGAATTGTTTCTCTGATTTGCAAATTGATAGTCTTCTGACTCCTCTGCAGCATTATGATTCTTAAAATTTACAAATAACACCACACTGTAATAATAATGGGAACTGATTCATCCGCCACACAAATCAATACTGACTTTACAATGCCGCTTTGTTTTGTAAACTACATGCAGTGATCCCGCCAATAATTGGATAGGTGTGGCCGCTCTGGATATTAGAATGGCTCGATTTTAGTTTATTGTATTGCAATGTGGATATTCATATTTGGCATTTTAAAATTTTCAAAATTGTTAATCTCAATATGGGCACCATTTACAGTTCTGCAGAGACAATATTCTGCCACATCTTCTGAACCATGTTCGAAATTACAATTGTAATTGCTACAGCAAATTATCTGCCTTCTCAGCAGACACAGTAATTTAATGTGTTCTCAACAGTAGTGTCTGTACTTCCAGATGTCTGATAATCCTCCTTGTAATCTAGGGATTAGGGAGAATCTTATTAATATCATCGTGGGAAAAAAGATCCACCATGGTGGGCTCAAGGTAGCATGCTGCCTTGTCACGCAGCAGGCCAGGTTCGATCTCCGATTGGACAGGCTCCTGGGTGAGGTTTTTTCCTCACCTGTAAGACAAATGTCAGGAAGCTTAGGACCCAACGGTCCCCAAAAATCATCTGGCCATCATTCATCATCATCATCCTTATCATTATCGTCATCCTTCATCGGTGTGGAAAGCAATGGGAAGCTCACCACACCTATAATTCCCCAGTAAAGCTGCAAAGCATAGCATGAAAATGATCGCGTGAAAGACCTGCCCTCGGGAGAATTACTATGGATGGATGGTAAGAAAAAAAAATCTGAAATCAAGAGGAGTTTTTTCCTGCATGAAAACTTCCAAAAATATTTAAAAATTACACATGTATATCCATTCATTTGTATTTTTATAACAACAGTTTGTAATTCCAGTAGTCATTCCTCGATGATTCTCTAATATATAATTGTGTGTTCTCTGTGTAGACAATGCTGCACAACATTGCACAACCAGTACAGGATGATGCAACAACACCAACTTAGACTACAGCAACAACAACAGCAGCAACGAGTGTCAGGTTGTGAGACCACAAACGGCAACGCAGTGACCCAGCAGCATATAAGCAACAACAGAGCTCCGTCATTAAGACATATGCCATGCCACAGCAGACGGTAAATTTTATGGATTTCCTTCTGTTCAAAACACAATGATTTCTGTTTAATTGTCCATTTTCTTTTCTTCAAGCTATGATTAATTTATATAATTGCAAATTTCCTCTCTTTTGTATCATAGTTTTTCTATTAAAAGTGTAGATTGATGGGAGGAGGATAATTTGAGCATATGGTCTACTTAATGTAAATTTTGTCTATAGGGAGTAACAAAACATTTTTCTGTCATTATCTATTTTAATTAAATTTACAGTGGGAGGAAACACTATGAGGTATTTATATTATTAAATGAGTTGGAGAAAATGTTTTAACATCTCACCTCATAAAATTGCATGTCTTCACGATACCGGTTTCAAAAGTTTAGTATTACTTCCATCTTCAGTCAAATTCCAACTGTTGAAATTTCGTCGTTAACATCATCTTCTGAACTGCCATCTGGTGTAGATTTTATGAACTTGGATATTAAATTATTCTTGTCGGGGATATCGAATCATTGCTTATATTTATTCTTCTGAATGTATATCTTTCCCCAAATTGTTCATTCTAAAGGTTTCTCCAAATGTTTAACCTTTTCACTGCTGAGATATTTCCAGCCTTTAAAACCCTCTTTGCTCAATGCAGGGAGAAATATGGAAAAAGTTTATTTAGGTTCCTAGGAGATGGCAGTATATGCCTGCTTAGTTTGAAAGCAATGCAATACATATTATATAACTAGCAGGCGTTTGGAGTTGAGAATGGATATACACACCCATAGCACAGCAAGCATTTCTTTGCCAACGGATATACCCGTTCGTAGCAGTGTAAAAGGTAAAAAGTTTAATGTTTTTTTCCGATTTTTTTGATTTTCTAGCAAACTATGAGCTGCAATTGCTGATTTTTTTCAATTTCATAGTTTGCTAGAAAATCAGAAAAGACACTAAACTTTTGAAACATTTGGAGAAACCTTTAGAATTAACAATTTGGGAAAAGATATACATCAGAAGAATAAATATAAAGCAATGAATTTCGATATCCCCGAAGAGAATAATCTCCAAGTTCATAAAATCTACACCAGATGGCAGTTAAGAAGATGATGTTAACGACGAAATTTCAACAGTTGGAATTTGACTGAAGATAGAAGTAACTACTACACTTTTGAAACTGGCATCTTGAAGACTTCAACTTTGTGAGGTGAGATGTTAAAACATTTTCTCCAATTCATTTATTAATTATTTATTTTGTTTATTCTACCTACAAAATTCCATTTGGTGCTGGTAATAACATTGCAATTTTTCTCAACTCTAATTATAGCATGATGTAAGTAAAAAGCATTGAAATAAAGCTTTATTTGCTGTAGAAGTAGTGTTAAACCCCAATTAAAGCCTTCTTGAGAAAAAACTGCCAGATGCCACGTGGAACGAAGATTCATTGCCTCGGGCATGCAGGGATTGTATCAGAGAAAGAAAAAATTCCATTTAAATCGAGATGCCTAAATAACTCAGTGAATTAGAGGTCTGGTACTAAAACCAGAGATTTTGGGTTCAAATCCCAGTAACGGCAAAAATTTCCTCTTCAAATACGATCTTACATATTAAATTGACCACTTCTCACCAAAAAATAAATTTTATTTGAAGAGAAAAATTATGTACGTATATTATGTTAAGATTGCATTGTTCCATTTTGTAATAACTCCTATTGAACTAACCAAAATTTTTGTTATTCTTATTTAACCAGTTTGAAATCTAACCAAATGTTCTGTTATCCTTATTTAACCAGTTTTGGAATCCTTCGGTTTGTTGCTATCCACTAATTAACTAAGTAGTTTTATTTATTTTAACTTATTGCACAAAGTTAATAAAGTATGATTGGTGGCATGTATATTTTATTATTTATTAAGTTCATACATTGTGTTCAATGACATTACCTTCTAGGGACCAAAGTTAGGCTCAGGGGACAATACGTTCCCTCAGGGGATGCATAGTACAGTTTTTGTACATCAGTATATTGCAAAAAATTGTATTATCCTTTTATATATTGACTTAGGCTTTCACATCTAGAGTTATTATGATGATCTTGTAGAAGATTTCCGGGCTGTTGGCTGTGGTCTTGAGGCTTGTAGTTCCCCAGACGTTTCGCCAGAGACTGTGTGCAGCATCCTCAAGGGTGTCTTGAGACTGGCAATTTTGTCGACTACCTGCCCTATTTATACATTTATCCGCAATGTTTTTTCTGCGCGGTCCGTTACTTTGTAAATTGTATCTGCATTCTGGTTGGTTACGAAGTAACGGACCGTGCAGAGAACACGTTGCGGATAAATGTATAAATAAGGCAGGTAGTTGACAAAATTGCCAGTCTCAAGACAACCCTTGAGGATGCCGGATGCAGTCTCTGGCAAAACGTCGGGGAACTACAAACCTCAAGACCACGGCCAACAGCCCGGAAATCTACTACAAGATCAATCATTATTTCTTTTTATGTATTACAGGGAAATACCATGTTTACACAGATGTATTTGTTAAAGTGAATAATTAATCTGTGTTAGGCCTTTACACACAAAACAAATATATTGAAAGGTAGTTTTTTTTTATGTATGAGGTAAGAGTAATTCACGATTCATTTGATTTTATTAAGAAATCCTCATAACGTAAAATTCCCAACTTTGTTATATGAAGCTAGTTTTTTATTAAAAATTTCAAGGATTCAAGGATCACAGAATGTTGCCCATCCAGTTATAAAAGCTGCCCTAACATGTAAACATTGGCCATAATGCATCAAGAGAAAGGCAGATTGTATGAAGGACTTTTCCAAAACAAACATGTCTAAATATAAAAATAAATAAAAAATAGAAATAATTGATTATGATAGGTCTCTCAAATGTTTTTTTTCATTTTTAATAAACATATCCTCATCTGTAAAGTTGCCATCTGGTTTTTGATTTGATGAACCTTGAGATCAAGTCCTGTTCACCAGGAATTTCAAAATTTAGATCCATGAATTTTGAAATTTCTGGCGAATGGGGCTTGTTCTCAAGGTTCATCAAATCAACACCCGTTCACAACTTTGTTGATAAAGATTTTTAAAAAATCCAGTAGTCATGATGTCAGCTGAGGATGAGAGGGATGCCTCTTGAAAACTGCAGTTCCAGTGTTAGAAATACATGAAATATGAGGTAAGATAAGAATTGATTCACTCATTAATTGAAGAACATCATAATGTTTATATTTGAAAAAGAAAAAATATACGCCTAGACTGGGGTTTGAACCCAGGACCTTTGACTCTCAGAGCATTGACATAGAGAGTCAAAAGTCCTGGGTTCAAACCCCAGTCTAGGCGTATTTTTTTCTTTTCAAATATAATTTTTCCATCATTAAGATGTTTAGAAACGAATAATATTAACATTCAAAGAAGCACTACTGGCTTTATAAGTAATGTTTAAAATTTCCCAATAAAAGGTCTTCTTAATAAAGAAGCCGCAAAAATCGTAGCAACGGCTTGTAGCACTTGGGGCTGGAATTAACTATGTTTAAGAGAAAAATACGCGTTTAGATTGGAGGCTCACTTGGATAGAGCATTGGCACAGAGAGTCAAAGGTCCTGGGTTCAAACCCCAGTCTAGGCGTATATTTTTCTTTTCAAATATAATTTCTCCATCATTAAGATGTGTAAAAACGAATAATATCAACATCATAATGTTAATATTTAATTTTAGGAAGTTATATTTTGAGGTTATTTTAATTATATTATTTTTGGTCTGGACATCTTACCTCAATATTAATGTTGATTTGTTCTTGGACATGTTTCAAAACAATTCTGTAAAGCTGACGATAAAACAGAATTGTTTTGAAACATGTCCAAGAACAAATCAACATTAATATTGAGGTAAGATGTCCAGACCAAAAATAATATAATTATGATAATCATATCACATTGAAATTGGTGAGTGAATGTAAATATTCACACCAGACAAAATACATATTTAGAAGATATGATTTTTTACCTTCTTATGAAAAAATTTAATAAAATAGGCATATTCAAATTTAAAAAAAAGCTCCTCAAATGAGTCCATTTCAAAACTTCTGGGAAAAGGCAATAGGTTTGCTCTGGAAAAAAAAAATAGGCCTGGATGTTTAGTTTAGATCTTTTGTAGGTAAGTTGTAATTTTAAAGGAAACATGTGATTTTCCCTTCTGCATTAAGAAAAATGAAAATTGTTTCTTAGTTGAGAATGTCTTCATAAACTTGTTATTTATATTGCCATTCAGTTTTACTGAGAGACCAATCCCATACCATGAGAAACAGACCCACATTGTAATGCCACCTCCTCCAAATTGCACTATTTTTATAATAATTGTTCTTCTGACCTTCACCATACCCAAGTTCTTCCATGATGCAACCACAACATATAGTGTGATTCATCGCTAAAATGAGCGATTCCCAAAAGTCCAGTGACAGTGCTGTTAAAATCATTGCAGGCAACAATTAGTATTCATGAGGGAAATGTTTGGTTTGTGTGCAGTGCCCAGCCATGATAACCCAATTTCCTCAACTCACATTGAACAGTAATGCTGATAGCGTTGTCAAATTGTTGGGTGATTGATTCAACCAACCACCCAATATTACTTTTTATTTTAGAAAGAAAAGTTAATGCTTGAACTGGGACTTGAACCCCAGATCTCTAACCCTGTGTGTCAGTATGATGACTGTTACACTGAGCACAGATGTGAACGTCAACAATTCTTTCCACTTATACAATTCTCTTTCATCCGAAGGCCGATAGCCATCGCTACCAATAATGCCATCTGACGACTTTTATTTGAAATATTGTATTGAAATTAAAATATGTTTAAATTCTCAATAAAGTACAGTGCGATCAGTATAGCATTGGACAGCAGGCGCTGGGTTTGTGCTGTGCGGTGACAAAAGGCTTACATGTGCAGGCACGGGACTTGAAATGTGCACAGACTCAGTAGTATACAAGCACATCCCATGCATTCATGATCGCAGTCAGATTGTGTGTTTCGAGTGCATAAGGTGCTCGCTCACTTTTCCTTATGTACTAAATGACGTATGTATAAGTTATTTCAATTTTAAAATTTGTATCTTATAAAACAGGCGTGTATAAGTGTAAACTGAATGACGTTTGTGTAAGTGTAAACAGTATAATGGCTAATAATTTTTGTACTGAACAACGTGTATTTATTTATGATCAATATTTGTTAACTCAGTCTGCCAGGCAAATATGAAGACTATTTGAAAAACGATTCCGGGTGTAAAAATTCCGTCACGTTCAACAGTCCATAATCTGTACTACATATTTTATAACGAGGTGTCAAATAATGTATGGACAACAAAGGTGAACAGTTCAAACACCTGCTTCAATAAAATTGATAAGTACGACAATTTGAAAAATAGTTACGAAAATGTGTGTGGTTGTATCATCGCGATCCTATGTTGTCCATTCCCTGCCGCAGGTGCATCAGTAGTGTATAGTGAAATCCCCGTGTCTGCTGTCCAGTGCTATACTGATCGCACCATACTTTGAATAGAAGTCGTCAGATGGCATTGTTGGTAGCAATGGCTATTGCCTTCGGATGAAAAAGAATTGTATAAGAGGAAAGAGTTTTTGACGTTCGTATTGGAACTTGGATGGTATAATGATTATCATACTGATGTGCAGAGTCAGATATCCAGGGTTCAATACCCAGTTTGAGTGTTAATTTTTCTTTCTAAGATAAAAGCTATGTCCAATTCTGGAAAGTGTTGATTTAAAATATAACATCAAAACCAAATATTCTCTATTCATTTTGGACATAATATTCACCCTAGCATGTCATTGTTTACTTGTGGCAGTATAATAATTTTATAATAGCAATTGAAATGGTTGATTTTGACAACTTCAGAAGGAATGAAATCTCTTTTATAGGTTTACCGCTTAGGTGGGCACCAAGAATCATGCCTATTGAAAGTCACTAAGCTCTACAATTTAACTATGTTTTATTATTTGTGATATTAAATAGACACAACATACTGCCATCATACAAAGCAATGTGAAAGTTTGCCATCTGACAGTAAAAGGATCATTCAGGGACATACCTATACTTTTGATCATATAGTGTGTGAGTTATGATTTATTCTTTTGGAAATACAAATATTTATCTGAATTGGAAAAAAGTTGTTGATTTGTGTACGAAAAATTACTTGCAGATAAAAATGTTTTCAAATGCTAGGCCTTGGCACCGAAGCCATAAAATTGGAATATGTATTTTTTTATGGTAAAATCAAATGTTTCTTACCTCTAATAGTGGAATGCAGGCTTTCACGGCCGGTAATCATGGTAGTAAAAGATTCCGGGCTATGTGGCCGTGGTCTATAACTGGCGTTTCTTCCAGACGTTTCCCTCAACTGCGGAGGGCATCTTCAGTGGCGAGCGCTTCAAGCTGTTGTTTCCCTGTCGTAGACTCGACTGCGACTTCGCAACAGGGAAACAACAGCTTGAAGCGCTCGCCACTGAAGATGCCCTCCGCAGTTGAGGGAGAAACGTCTGGAAGAAACGCCAGTTATAGACCACGGCCACATAGCCTGGAATCTTTTACTACCACGTTTCTTACCTCTCCTCATACAAATCTTCTAAGTAGATCGCGATTTCAAGACCATAACGGTCTCATCTTCAGTACTATTTTGGCGACTGATGTCATGTTGATCGGAAGAAACTCTTCTTCTTCCCTCTGTTGGTGGACCGATGAACTTCTGGATAGGTCAGAATTTGCGGGAATTTCGAAATTCATAAGTTTTCCTTTGTTTTTCTGAATGTGGATTTTTTCCCAAACCGTGAGCTCCTTTTGTTTGTCTATTTGTTTAATTAGAATAATTAAAACCAATAAAAATGAAAGAATTTAAGAAGAAAACAAAAAGAAATTTGAAAACAAGGGTGAATCTTAGAAACATCAAAAATGGAGAAGTGGAAAAGTCAGCAGTAGCTGCTCATGCTTGGTCCGAAAAACATTTAATTGAATCAAAAGCCAGTCTAATTAAACAAATAGACAAACAAAAGGAACTCACGGTTTGGGAAAAAATCCACATTTAGAAAAACAAAGGAAAACTTATGAACTTTGAAATTCCTGCAAATCTGACCTGATGCAGAGGTTCATCGGTCCACCAACAGAGGGAAGAAGGAGAATTTCTTCCGATCAACATAGCATCAGTCACCAAAATAGTACTGAAGATGAGACCGTTATGGTCTCAAAATCGCAATCTACTCAGAAGATTTATATGAGGAGAGGTAAGAAACATTTGATTTTACCATAAATTAAACCTCATAGTGATTAATTCATGTAAAAGTTAAATATATTTTTTATTTATTCATTGTTACCATATTGTCATTTCAACATTCTAGTATTCTCTCCTGGCATGGCATTATTGTAACCCACTTCTGAGGTTGGGGCACCTGGAAGATGGAGGTGTGCTGCTCCAATGATATATGATAGGTGATGAAGGTGGTAATGATATGCTAGGAGAGGCGTTATTCCTAAATTGAATATGTTAATGATGGCCAGATAATGTTCGGGGACCATTTGGTCTTAAAGTTCCATGACATTTGCCTTACAGGTGAGGAAAAACCCCAAAAAAAATCTTCACCCAGGAAACTTGTCCTGACTGGGGATTGAACCCGGGCCTGCTGCATAACAAGGCAGCATGCCACCTCGAGGCCACAGCGGTGGACACATTTGTTTTGAGAATTTTATTTGGTTTCTTACTTTAAGTGAGCTTTAATTGAGGAGAAAAGATTACAAGTATTTGAGAACAAAGCTCTTGGGGAAAATTTTTTGATCAAAGACAGACTGATGAATGGATAGAACTGCATAACAGTGAGGTACATGATCTTTATAGTAAAACTGATATAATAATAACAACAGTTAAGTCTTGTAGACCGTGATGGGCAGAACAAGTGGCACAAATGGGGGATGAAAGAGGGTCGTAGAAAGTAAGAAAACCAGAAGGAAAGCTCCCAATAGGTAGACCAAGAATGAAATGGGAGAATAATATTAACCACCATGATTTGAGAGAGGTGAATTGTACAGGGAATGATTGAAAAGCATTAGCTCAGAATAGGGATATATGGAGATGATATGTCCATGTGACAAGGTTCAATAATGCCAGAGAGTTAACCCGTTGGGTGGGCGTTACGTGAATATCCGTCTCAAGAAAGCCTTCACTCGGTGGGAGTTACGGATATATCCAACGAGATATATATTATTTTTTTTATAAATTATTTGGCGATGCAGGAACACAAAATTTTGAAGATCTGTTCTGTATGGGTATGACATCTAGTGTGATTTTTTTCAACCCCCTTTGACCGGTCTCTTAACAGTTTCTTATTACGAGAGTTAAAATCACATATCATGTATGCGCGCAAGAACGGACTAACATATATCGGTAACTGGCCAGCTATATAACATTCATGATAAAATATTATTCACTAGACGTGTTCAGAAAAAAAAAACAGACATCATCTGTTTGCTCAACATAATATATCTTTCAACTCAGATTAGCCTTAAACCTTAATGCAAGAACGGTCTAAGTTAATGAAAAAATAATAACTCTGGTACAGTTTCTTGTAACTTCTCATTCACACGTTTAAATGAGAGGTCTGTCTTTTATCACATTAGAAAAATATTGCACAAACATTCAATTGGGGTTGCTAACTTTTACCCTCCATTCTCCAGTCTTGAAGTAACTAGTTCAAACGTCTTATTTCGCTCTAGTTTTTTTTTTTTTTTCACTTCATCATATTTTTTTATAAGCTACTTACAATTTACTGAAAATATGAGTGTTTTCTAAAATGAAGTTATGTAGCATTCATAATACTAACAACAATAATAACCAGTGACTTCTCAACACACCAGTGTTCAATAACGCCACTGATAATATCTGATGACGTCAATAATCACTATTACTACAATAAAAACTACTAATTGTACGGATATATATTTTTACGGTATATTAAAGATCTAAAAATAAAAAAAATGCGATTATTTGTAATAACTCAAAACTGACAGTATTTAGTAACGCCACTGGTCATATGTGTCGTAAAATTGTAATATTTACACAGTGTTAAAAGAGATTGTATATTTACATTATAAACTTCGGAGTAAATTGCCAATATAAATTTATTTATTAATTTATTTATACATATATCCTAAATGCTTAGTTTATATCGATGTAAGACTTGAAACAACGCCACTGATGACAGACACCATGTAAGGCCAGAGTTAACATTTATTGCATTTAAGAGATTTGCATACTTTTTAATATTCATTACATGTAATATAAATAATGTTTTCCAAATTACTTTAAATTGAACACGAGAAGACACTTGTGCCGTTTTTGTACTAAAGTTGAAAAAAATAAAAATATGAAATTTCGATTAAAAATATGACCATATGAAAGAGAATGGTTGTTTTGTATAATATTTGATGGATATGTTACAAATGTTCACTCCCTGTATTTTTTATAATATTTTAAATTAAAGGAAGAAAAGGCTCCCCACAGAGCTGTAGAACTGCACTAGCTAGGTCCCCAGTTAAGGGGTTAATAGAATTTTTAGGAAAAAAATTATATCTCTTAACTCCAAAAATTAAAAGTATTCTTTTATCAACCAAAACTTGATAGCTCTTCAGTGATAAGATTTTAAAGAAAATATCAATGCCATCTATTAATAATTCTTTACAATTGAATTGCCAGTTTCTATTTTGATTGCTTTTTTCATTAGTGAGAAATGTGAACTGCTTCAGTGTTGGCTCTAATATCCTTTAAATTTATGGAAGATAAGCGTGATTGTATAGAAAATTCTGGAATAATAGAGGAAATTTAGTCTGTTCTATTGCAAATGGCAGTCTATGAATATTGGGAAAACAAGTCATTAACTATATTGATACTTCGCTATAACATCTCATGCTACCAACGTGTTTATTCATTTAACACTATCCAATATTGTTATTTTAAAGTTCCAATAATGGACCATATTATAGTATTGTGAAAAGAAAAATTAATTTCAGAACCAGGAATCGAACCATGGACATCTCGTATTCCATACGAGCGTTCAAGACCACTACACTGTTTGAGACATTGTACAAATACTAACAATTCTTTCCACATATACAAATTTATAATTCTCATTTCATCTACTGCTTATAAAAGTGGTGGTGTAAAATTCTCAAACATAGATACTTCAAAATGAAGCCGGCCATTGACGTCGGTAGTGACATCTACCTGGCAGTGGACGAAAGAAGAATTATAAATTTGTACATGTGGAAAAAATTGTTAGTGTTTGTAGTGGTCTTGCACGCTCGTACAGAATACGAGAGGTCCACGGTTCGATTCCTGGTTCAGGATATGTTTCTTTTCACAATATCATTATAATGTTTATTCATGTTTCTGCCATATACTTCACATAAAATTTCCCCATGCGTACATAACAATGCTTAAAAAATTATGCTATACAAAATGGTTAAATAAGGTTAGTGTGTATCGTGTTGCATGATTTTTTTAAATTTAAGACTGATGTGCGTTATTCTTTTAGTTTTTAGCATATTCCAGTAAGTTGGCTATATTATTATACCCATAGTTAAGAACAATCTTCTAATGTTATACAGTAAAATGTGAATAATGCAGAAATCTGTCCAATGTGAACAAATGTATTAGTCCCGGCGAAATAATAGTAATTTTACATGTATTTTTTTTAACTTTTATAAGATTCATGATGTGTTCCGTTGAGGTTTATTCAAAATTAATATAAAATTATAGAATATTCACCTGAAAACAACATAATAAACAATAACATTGAAGAAAATAACATTTTCAACAGCAAAGGAGTTTATAAACTGACATGTAAGGACTGCAACAAATTTTATATAGGAAGGACAAACAGGAGTTTTAACATCAGATTCAAAGAACATTTTCGAGACTTCATTCACGCAGAAGGTAAATCAAGCTATGCAAAACACGTTATCCATGAAGGACATCGCATGTTAAATATTGAAAACACCCTAACAGTAATGCACAGAGAAAATAATCCAGCGAAGATAAATGTACTCGAAGAGATGGAAATCATGAAAGCAGCTCACAACGACAGCCTGATAAACGAAAACGAACCAAATACATGCAACCCCCTCTACCAGATCTTCAGTGAAACACCAGTTTTGAATCCTGCCGATGATGGGACAAGTCCCGAAAGCGCTACAGTTAAATGATAATTAAGTTGAGGAGACGGACCTTTCAGGTGAATATTCTATAATTTTATATTAATATTTATTTTACATAAAACGGAATCTGTCCAATACGGAAACGGAAGGATATTTCTACTCAATTCATAAAAAAAAATTTTATAAAGTGGAAAGACAGAGAAATAAATTAGTTTCCACTTCATCGAATTCCTGTTAGGAAAAAAAAACAGTAAGGAATGATCCCTGCCACCAGTAGAAGTAGACATTCTACCTGTACCTGAAATTTTATTTTGGCCTCACTGCACGCCTGTTATGCGAAACACAGATACCAGTCTTACAAATAATCAGTAAAATCTAAAATTAGAATAAGTTCTGAGACCGATCGTTCACAGGTAGCATTTTGAATTTATGGAATAAATATAGCTAAAATGTATCGTTGTCATTAAATGAAAAGTGAAAGTGATTGAAGATAAATCTCCAACTTTCTGGACCGATGCT
This sequence comes from Diploptera punctata, assembly GCA_030220185.1. Classification (NCBI taxonomy): domain Eukaryota; kingdom Metazoa; phylum Arthropoda; class Insecta; order Blattodea; family Blaberidae; genus Diploptera; species Diploptera punctata. The sequence continues at coordinate 82,264 of JASPKZ010009401.1, forward strand.
CCAAATTTAAGCTCTAGCTGTTGCTAAATCCCTAGGGAATAACGATCCCAAGGAATCTTTAAGTTGGTTGGACAGTTTTAAAAGACGATGTAATGTGGAATGAAATTTATGGGGAATCAAATGATGTGGACGAAAATGTAGTTAGCGGAAACCGAAACTGCATACTTTAATTTCAGGATATGCCCCTAATAGATATTTTTAACGCTGACAAAACAGGACTGTTTTTTCGCGCGTTACCATCTAAGTCGCTCATACATGCTATACTTCACTTTTCAAAGGCAGCAGAATTACAATTATTTCCAAAGTATGTAAAAAGACATACGGTACTCTATATTGTAACATTATTAATAAGTTTTAGTTTTTTATAATGCGGAATTTTGTCTAATGTGGAGAAAAAGGTCCCATGTGATTCCGCTTTGAGCAAGTTTTACTGTTTATTGTTAATAGAGCATTTCCACCTTTAATTTATAGGTATTTTCTATACTTTCTTGGGACAAAAAGATATATATTTCCCTCAGATTGTTATTCACATATTTCTATGATAATTTTTGTGTATTTAAATATTTTTCATTGTACAAGTATAGACTGTTACTTGCACTAGAATTCCCGAAACTTATGTCTAACAGAATAAAAGTAGTGCTGCTCACATTTCTATAATTTCTAATTTTCAACTCCCTTCAGTTAACAGTCTGCTTAGGTTTGCCAGTAGGAACTTGATTTTTCAGTCCTTTTCTTTTGGTTTCTAGAAAGAGGGAACGCCATTGCAACGTTTGCAAAATATTTGTTTGCTACATAATTGGTTCTCTTAACTTAGAGGATTAACAAGGAAAAGGAAGACCTGCCGAAACAAAATTCTTACACGGAGCCATTTATGAAATTTGTGCCTTCCTTATCTATTTTAAACATTAAAACGTAAAATAATAATCCTTCTAAATATTTTTTTTAATAAATTAATCTATTATTTTTACATCTAACCTCATAAAACATTGTGATTTTCACCGTTTCGATTTCAGAAGGATCCCTTCTATCATCAGCTAAACTCTGACTGTTGAAATCATGTTGTGAAAATCACAGATGTTTTATGAGGTGAGATGTAAAAATATCAGATTCATTTATATAACTTTTCTTTCTTAAATAAAATTGTAACCAGTATTGAAAAGTGTTAAATAAAACATCAAATCATTTGTATTAATTTTTTTTTCATAGTGTTACCTCCCATAGTAATTTATTAAATTTTATAATATTTTATTTGGCAGTTTTCACATCATCCTCCTGCACCCAATTAACCTACTGCAATCTCGATATTAGTCCCGCACCATAGCCGAGTGGTTAAGGCAGGAAGCCTTGGCGCAGAGCTACGGGACTTGTGCTGGTTCGAATCTCCATGGGGGAAGAAATTTCTTCATGGTATTTCAGCTAGTATGGGACCGGTGCCCACCCAGCGTCGTGAGACATTTGGGTAGCTACAATAAGTAGCGGCTTCAGGTTGAAAAAACCAGCTATAATGGCTGGGGGACTCGACATGCTGGCCACATGTTGCCCCTACACTGGCTGGATGATCATCTACCTCTGAGAATGACATATGGATGTGAGGCCAGCAGCTGGCTGGTAGGCTAACCTGTCATGCCAGGAGAGAAAAAAAAATCTCCATATTATAATACATTAAATTAATTATGATATATAATTTTGTCCGTACAGGCCACATGGCCTAAAACGAATTTGTTCATGATGATGATATAATTTTGTGAAGCAACTCAATAAAGGTTTTAAACTATTGCAAATAAATTTGACTATGAAATATCAATATTTTATTAAAACTCTAATAAAATATGATTGAGGAATAGTTGCAATATTGTTAGTCAAGCCTTTTTCACATGTCACATTTGGAACGTCAGAGGTCTCTTCTTTCTTTACACCAACTGTAAGATTGTTATACTATACCCCAGCCACCATATCT
>JASPKZ010009402.1:0-92172 GCA_030220185.1 Diploptera punctata
GAAGATAAAACTTTAACAATTATTATGATAACATGTTTTTCACCTACAATGGAAGATTTGATCAAACAAAATCACGGACTTTCGATGGGAACCCTTTATCTCCATTCTTTAGCTAATCTATTCATGGGAAATTGAAAACACAAGATAATTAACGGACATCGTCTAATTTTCAAGTTCTGGTGCAGATATGTGGATGACATAATTGCAATAGTTAATCATAACAGATAGATGATGCATTAAAATTATTGAACATTCAAAGTCAAACTATAAAGTTCACTATGGAAAAGGAAATCAATGGAGAAATACCATTTTTAGATCTCAACTTAAAAAGGAATGAAGAAAATAAGATAGATTTGGAATTTACAGAAAGAAGACACATATAGATAACTACATAAAAGCTTTAGGTTTCAATCACATAGCTCACAAAGAAGCAGTTTTCAATAGTTTGACACATAGATTAGTGAACATACCAATGAACAAAGAAAATTATGAAAAAGAAAAAGAACACATAATCAACGTAGCCACGAAAAATGGTTTTGCTATAAAAATGATACTCAAAAAAATAAACAAGTTCAAAAGACAAAAATTTATTAATCAAAGCACTCTTCTAAAAGTAAAAGAAGATAATGTAAAATTTAGAAAATTCACATATCATCCATTAAACCCACCACAAGTTTCAAAAAATTTTTAAAGATTTCAACATAAGGTTAGCACCCAAAAATGACTACAGCATCAGCAGACTGATTAGACCTAATAAGAATGAGAAAATTAAAGAAGAAAACAAATCAGGGATTTATCAAATTAAATGTGAAGAATGTGAGAAATTCTACATAGGAAAAACTAAAAGAAATTTTGAAAACTAGAGTTAAAGAACATCTCAGGAATGTCAAGAAAGGGGAAGTAGAAAACAATCTGCAGTGGCTGCCCATGCATGGTCTGAAAAACATCTTATCGAGAAAGAAGACTAAATTATTAAAACAAATAGAAAAACCAAAAGAACTTACTGTTTGGGAAAAGATCACATTCAAAAGAGCGAAAAGAAGAAATTAATGAACTTTGAAATTCCCGGTGAGAATGACCTGGTTTCGAGGTTTTTCAGTCAGCCAATGGAAGGAGAGAAGGACAACTCTTCAAGACGACAGAACAACGGTCGTGACGATACTGAGGATGGAACAGAAACTATGTTCCGAAACTAGTTTATAATCAAATAAGAAGAACAATATGAGGTGAGTGATAAACATATTCTACCTTAATGAATATACCTCATAGTGAGAATTCCTAAAATAAGTAATTATAAGACATATCAAGTCTAAATAGGAAACACGCAAAATCCAATATGGCGGACATAACCTCAGATTCAAAAATATAACGAACATTTATTTGGCCTCAAAAAAGATTAAAAAAAATTCTATAAATTAAGGGAAGACAGAAGGAAATGCATGGTGGATATCAAATTCATTAATGAATGCCTTAAATTGGAAATTGTACCAAATTTCGTAAGAGGATTAATCAAAGACAATGGCAGCCTACAACAAACCGTTTTGGAAAAGAAAGTTTGAAAATGGAGAAGAACAAACATTACGAAAAAATAAGCAATTTCGACACTCAATTATACTTTTTACATTTGAAAATTTCTAAGTACATTGGCGAATTTTGTTGGGAAAATTTAGAACGAAAAGTTCTTCAGTAGGCTTAATTACATCATCAAACAAAAAAGTTACTAAACATGGGAAGAAAATCGAAAATTTGAAAATTAAAGCAATTGGAAATAAGAAGAAAACTAGGAAACAACCATAAATCATCCAAGAACAAAAAATCTTGAAAGTGAAAATGTGATTAATAGTAGTGTTGTCAACTTATCTTCAAAAACTTTTGATGACAAAGAAATGCAACTTTTGGAAAATGGTTTGAAAACTTGTATTAATTTTTCGGACAAAATAGAAGACTATATAGCAGATACAGAAATTCTAATTGAAAACATGAATATGGAAGACAAAATTACCATCAGGAAAAAATGTGAAAAAATTATCAAAGAAATCAAGGAAACACCAATAAACAAAAAGGGTTCAAGAAACATGAAAATTATTAAAGACATCAACAGTAAAAATGTAATAATTACTAAAGCTGACAAAGGCAACCAGTTGGTTATTTTAGACAAAGAAGAATACAACAACAGAATGGAAAAACTTTTGGACTCTGAAGAATATACACAGATTCAATCAGACCCCCTTAACAAAACCATTAAAGAAGTAGACAACACTCTCAAGAATATCAATCACATTTTAACTAAGAAAGACAAGTTTCATCTGAAGGTTTCAAATCCAAAAATTCCCAACATCTACGGACTCCCGAAAGTGCACAAAGAAGGGAAGAAAATGAGGCCGATAATTAACAACATAGGGTCTCCTACATATCATTTATCTAAATGGTTATGTAAGGAATTTAATAAAATGAATGGATTTGAAACTCTGCAATAGAAAACTCTTATGAATTGGTAGATAAACTAGAAAACATACAACTACAATCTTCAGACAGATTAGTTTCATTTGATGTTGTTTCCTTATTTCCAAGCATTCCAAAAGACCAAACTATGGAAATTTTAGAGATTTGGATGAAAAATAATAAAATTGAAAAAGTAAAGATAGTCGAATATAAAACTTTAACTAAATTATGTATCGATAATATGTTTTTTCACCTACAATGGAAGATTTTTATAAACAAAATTCAGGACTTTCGATGGGAAACCCTTTATCTCCATTCTTAGCTAATCTATTCATGGGGAATTTTGAACACAAGATAATTAACGGACATCGTTTAATTTTCAAGTTCTGGTGCAGATATGTGGATGACATAATTGCAATAGTTAATCATAAACAGATAGATGACGCATTAAAATTATTGAACATTCAAAGTCAACTATAAAGTTCACTATGGAAAAGGAAATCAATGGAGAAATACCATTTTTAGATCTCAACTTAAAAAGGAATGAAGAAAATAAGATAGAATTTGGAATTTACAGAAAAAAGACACATATAGATAACTACATAAAAGCTTTAGGTTTCAATCACATAGCTCACAAAGAAGCAGTTTTCAATAGTTTGACACATAGATTAGTGAACATACCAATGAACAAAGAAAATTATGAAAAAGAAAAAGAACACATAATCAACGTAGCCACGAAAAATGGTTTTGCTATAAAAAATGATACTCAAAAAAAATAAACAAGTTCAAAAGACAAAAATTTATTAATCAAAGCACTCTTCTAAAAGTAAAAGAAGATAATGTAAAATTTAGAAAATTCACATATCATCCATTAAAACACCACAAGTTTCAAAAATTTTTTAAAGATTTCAACATAAGGTTAGCACCCAAAAATGACTACAGCATCAGCAGACTGATTAGACCTAATAAGAATGAGAAAATTAAAGAAGAAAACAAATCAGGGATTTATCAAATTAAATGTGAAGAATGTGAGAAATTCTACATAGGAAAAACTAAAAGAAATTTGAAAACTAGAGTTAAAGAACATCTCAGGAATGTCAAGAAAGGGGAAGTAGAAAAATCTGCAGTGGCTGCCCATGCATGGTCTGAAAAACATCTTATCGAGAAAGAAGCAAAATTATTAAAACAAATAGAAAAACCCAAAGAACTTACTGTTTGGGAAAAGATCTACATTCAAAAGAGCGAAAAGAAGAAATTAATGAACTTTGAAATTCCCGGTGAGAATGACCTGGTTTCGAGGTTTTTCAGTCAGCCAATGGAAGGAGAGAAGGACAACTCTTCAAAACGACAGAACAACGGTCGTGATGTTACTGAGGATGGAACAGAAACTATGTTCCGAAACTAGTCTATAATCAAATAAGAAGAACAATATGAGGTGAGTGATAAACATATTCTACCTTAATAAAAAATGTAGCAATACATATATTTCCACTTGCCACAATATATTTTTATGTTGGCCAACATGATATGGTTTTTAATATCTATCTAAACTGAAACAAAAAGGAAACCTCAACTCATGTCCAACACAGGGTTGAGTCAAGGGATTGAGATGTGAAGAAGCCCTGTTACATTGGAGGTCACTGAATAACAAGGATGCCTGATGTACCATCACAGGGGCAGATGAAATAAAATAAAATAAAATAAAATTAATTAGATGAGTGTGGAGAAAATGTGTGGAAAGAAAATTGTGGCGGGAAATATGGATAAACACCAAGAAAATCCTGCACAAATTCTGTTTTGTCCATCACAAGGAGTGACCAAGATGAGAACTCAAGATCTCAGTGATGAGAGGCATAAACTGAAATACTGAGACCTTAGTAGGAGAAATAATCAAAATTTATCCCATATTTAGATTTTTTTAAATTTCAAGAAGAGGAAAACTGTTTAGCTTATTGCTGGACTTGGAAAAAACAAAAAAAAAATATGAAATTTTAGATATAAACAGCTTTTTATGCCAAAAGTACTGCTATTGGAAATAATTGTATCTAATTAACTAACTGGCATTATTGAACCCATGGTGTTATGGCTGCATGGACAAAACCTAATCATCTCCTATATAATCTACTTCCATCAAATCATGGGTAATGTTATTTACCCACTTCATTCGTGGCATTTTCCTTCTGGTTTGTGCCACATGTCCCGCTCATCACAGTTTCCAACATTACTAATAGTTTTGCACTTTCATGTAGACTATTATAAAAATATATTAAGACTATCTTCCACATCCCCCAGTGCTAACAGTAAGAGAACATCAGATGCCTCATAATTCTTAAAACTACTTATTACCTGTAACCACAATAACAAATTTGAAATAGAAAATATGTTCCAATTAAAGAAACTATTTATTTAATTCAAGTACCAAAACACAATTACTTAGTATATTAAAAAAAAAGACATTGTCATTATTATCAAAATAAAGTGTAACAATTTTCTTGAACAGAAGTTTTCTGCCTGAACCGGGAATTGAACTCAAGACCTCTGGTTTTTTATGTACCAGTACACTGACCATTGTTCTTATCCAGGCCTCCCTGTTCAAACAGAAATTTTTCTCTCTCTTATATAACCCTGTTTTCCGATAGTGTGAATTTTCATTCACAATGCAATTGGGCTGTTTCTAATTCAAGAAGACTTTATGGCAATGACAAAATATCTCGTCACAGTGTTGCGGCACTTTAATTTCTAAGGCTCGGACGTTTAATCTCCTTAGTTCAGCTATTACTTCACTCTCTCTCAATTACAATATTTCTATCAATTTTTATCCAAATCGGAAGCAATAAAAATTATTCAATAGAGTAATAATTTTATATATATGCAGTGAATTTTAGCGTGTAAAGAATAAATGTTTTGTTAGCAATAATGTAATGAAATAGTATCCATTCTTTCTACAAAATCTCAGTTTTATCTCCCTTTATATGTTTCTGTAGACTTCATAAGTAATGTGTGTGCTATATTCCACTCTTCCAGACAATTTTTGATTACTAATGATTCACAAAAGAATTGTAAATAACCTTGACCATGTGGCATCTTTCAATCTTGTTTTGAAGTAGTCAGGCAGCTTAGTTTGCCAGATTTTACAAGGGAGTGTTTTTAGAGGGTGAAAGACATTTTGATGGTTATGTTAAATATAGTGTGGAATGTTTTGTAAGCAATTTTTGTAAATTTAAATAACTGAGTAAGCTAAAATAAAATATTTTAGCAACAGTAAAATAGGACAAAGTATTATTCTTACTGCATTTGTATATACAAAATACTGTATATATTGTATATATGAATACTGATGCAAAAAAATGCACGAAATACAAAGTTTTTAAAATTAATAAAGGTTAAAGACTAAGAAAAAAGACACTGTATTATACATATACTTACAGTTTTAGCAATGAGGTATTCAATTTACAGAAACAGTGATGTTTATGTCACTATTCACAAAAGAAATTAAGTTTTCAATAGTCAATTACTGTACGATATCGCTCTAAACACACAGCTGCACACATTGCTACTTTGCAGTTTTTATTCTCCCCTTTCTAAGCTATTTTGTAGCAAATAATTCCAGCTCGATTATCATTAGAGGGTGTGACCTTATATATGATGGGTGCTTTTATCCTAGTACAATCAGGAATTTTTTTGTGGTGTTCCAGCTGGTTTTCTGTCAGGTTTCTTGTATTCATGATGTAAAATCTCTATCAACTTCATTTAAAATTGTAAATTTGAGTGTTTCCCCAAATTTTCTATATGCAATAAATGCATTGAGATAAATAATATAAGAGAAACGTCTAAACTGTTTTTGGTAGTATTTACTCTAGCATTCCTCCATTCTGTTATTCTAGATTTCAATTTGATATTATTCTGTAAAAATTATTCTGCGCGCCTATTTATTTCTATTTCAATTGTCTCTACCAAGTGACTTGTAATACTTACTTACTTACTCACTGGCACTATCGAACCCGAAGGTTCATGGCCACGCGGACATAACCTCTCCATACATCCCTATCCTGAGCTAATGCTTTCCAATCATTCGCTGTATAATCTACTTCCCTCAAATCATAGTTAATGTTGTTCTCCCACCTCATTCTTGGTCTACCAACTGGGCGTTTTCCCTCTGGCTTTACTACAAGAAGCTTCCATGCACGTCTTTCATTCCCCACATGCATAACATGTCCTGCCCATCCCAGTCTACGAGACTTAACTGTTCTTATTATATCTGGCTTCCTATAAAGACCATGTAGTTCATTGTTATGTAGTCTTCTCCATTAACCTGTCTGTTCGTCTCTCTTTGGTCCAAAAATTTTCCTAAGAACTTTATTCTCAAATACTCGTAATCTCCTTTCCTCCCTTAAAGTAAGAGTCCATGTTTCACACCCATATAATATAACTGGTAGAATAATAGTTTTATATATTTTCAGCTTAACGTTTTTTGAAAGGAGTTGGGACATCAAAAGTCTCTGCAATGCATAATAGCATGCATTTCCAGAATTGAGCCTATGTTTAATCTCTTCGTGCATTTCATTCCTATTTGTGATTATTGTTCCTAGGTATTTGAATTCAGCCACTTCCTCAAAATTTCCCTCACTTGTCATTAGCTGTCCATTTCCATTATATACTGAATTTCTACGTGTGACCATATATTTAGTTTTACTGATATTTACTTTCAGTCCTAATTTCTTAGTGTTACTCAGTGTGTGCGTGCTGTCCTTTAGTATCTCCTCGCTTACGGCCAATAGTACTACATCATCAGCATAAACTAACAGCTTATTAATACCATTCAGTTGTAAGCCTTCCTCATTCTCTAAAGATTTAATGGCATGCTCTAGTACAAAATTAAATAGTAGAGGAGATAGTGCATCTCCTTGCTTCAACCCATTCTGGATTTCAAAACTGTCCGAAAACTGTTTGCCTACACGCACCCTACTCTTTGTGCCATTTAGACACATTCGTATAAGTCTAACTAACTTTTTATGAATTCCGAACTCCAGCAGGATACTAAATAACTTCTCCCTCTTAATTGAATCATATGCTTTTTTGAAGTCTACATATAGTTGATGTACAGTACCATTATATTCCCATTTCTTCTCTAAAATCTGTCTTATACTGAAAATCTGATCTGTTGTAGACCTGTTTCTTCTAAATGCACATTGATGACCTCCTAGAATGTCATCAATATAGGGAGTAAGTCTGCTTACTAATATATTTGTTAGAATTTTGTACGAAGTTGAAAGTAATGAGATGCCCCTGTAGTTGTTGCAATCAGTTTTATCTCCTTTCTTATAAATTGGTATGATAATTGATTCCTTCCATTCATCTGGAAGAGCTTCTTTTTCCCAAATCATACTAAGCAACCAGCGTATCTTGTCCATCAATTTTTCTCCTCCTGATTTTATCAGTTCTGCTGGGATCTCATCTGAACCTGATGCTTTATACATCTTCAATTTTTCAATCGCCATTTCAACCTCTAATGCACTTGGCTCTGCGACTAGCATTTCTGTAACTTATCCTCCTCAATGTCATGTTCTGTATGTACATTTAATAGCTGATTAAAGTAACTTTTCCATCTATTTAATATACTCCTGGAATCTGCAATCATATCCCCATTTTCATTCCGAATTATGTTTGTTCTAGCCTGAAACCCCTTCTTCTCTATACTAATTTCCCTGATATAATTCTCTAATGTTCCTATTTTTTGCATTCATTTCAAGATCATTAATCTTCTCTCTCAAATATTCCCTCTTTTTACTCTTTAGTAACTTGGTGGTTTCACGTCTAACACTACCCAATTGCTCTAAATTTACCTCATTTGGCTCGTGTAACCATTTCATTTTTGCTAGCTTTCTTTTCTTTACAATGTCGGCACATTCCTCATAAAACCATTTCTTGTTTTGCCTCTTTTTTAAACAACCAATGCTTTCTGATGCTGACAATTTAATAGTATCTCTTATAGCCTCCCATTCTTTATTTATATCGGTTTCTTCTTCGTTTGCCACATTGTCATCTGAAGATTCCAGTACTTCAAATCTATTAGCAATTTTGATTTGGTATTCTTGCCGCATTTCATCATTTTTCAAGTTTTTTAATTCATATTTTACAGAATCATCTTTAGAGTTCGTTCCTCTCATAAGCGATAGCCGTTGTCTGATTTTCACTCTGACCAGATGATGATCCGAATTGCAGTCTGTCCCTCTAACTGATCTAACATCAATGATGCCACTGTGCCAGCGTTTATCCACTAATACAGATCTATCTGGTTCCGAGTTTCTCCATCTGGGGACATCCAGGTGTATTTATGAATATCCTTATGCTGAAATGTTGTGCTCTTAACAATGAGATTCTTTGATGTGGCAAATGTGACTAATCTCACCCCATTGTCGTTACTATCTTCATGAAGACTGAATTTGCCTATTGTTGGTTTGAATATATCTTCCCGCCCCACTTTTGCATTAAAATCTCCTAAGACAATTTTCATATGATATCGTGAAAGGCTATCAAATAAGCATTCTAATTCTTCATAGAACTCATCCTTGATCTTGTCATCTTTATCTTCTGTGGGAGCATGTACATTTACAATTATAAAATCATGTCATTTACCCTTTAGAATTATGTATGATATCCTATCACTAACAAATTTAATATCTCGGATAGCGGATAGGATCCTCCTTCTGACTAAAAAACCCGTTCCAAATGCAGGTCTTTCTGCACCCCCATAGTATAATGCAAAGCTTCCTGATTCCTGACTACCTTCTCCTGGCCACCTAACTTCCTGTAAAGCGACTATATCCAAGGGCGATTTATCTAATTCCCGCGTTAATATCTCTAGTGCCCCGCTATTGTATAAAGTCCTAACATTCCATGTTCCTAGGAACATGTCCCTGTGTTTGAGCCTTTGGCATGGGTTCCCTGAAGTAGTCCCCGCCCGGAGAACCGAATGGGGGACTATTTTACCTCTGGAAAATTTTACCGCAGATGAACCCATGACCGCATTTCTTGACGGTTGTATTTTTACGGTGAAAGATTGTCACTCTTTCACCCAAGGTACTTTTTTCGTCTGGCTTATCACCTTCGTCCAGTCCGGCATGGGTAACCCCTATCGGCAGCAATGCTACCGCCGGCATAGCTCTCAGGATCATTTAAGCACGCAAGCCACTCCACCACGACAAGGTAAAGATACCATGGAGGGGTGACTTGTAATATGTTGTTCAAAAATTTCTAAAGGGTCTTTGGGGCTTTCTACAAGTATCTGAATCCCCGGATAAGGATAATATTCAAATCTAGACTTTTTTAATCCGTTATTACTCCAAATGGATCTTGTTCCTCCATCATTAGGCCAATGTCATTTATTCCCTGATCTGATCTAACAATGTCCTCAACTTAACTTATATTATTACTTTTGTTATAAGCGGAGCCATATCTTGAAAAACACCTGCATTACTGTCACTAATTTCATAATATAAGAAATGTTTTTAATTAAATCAATATCAAAAGCTTTTCTTTTCCCATCATGAATTCCAAACACTATATAATAGAAAATTTAACTAAATGGTTTCCAATAACACACAACAATGTGAAAATTGAAGGAAAATGTAAAAAAATACCTTATAACAGTCCGGAACACAAATAATCTCATTTCACCCCTCATCATTTAGGGCTGGACTTGCAAGAAACTTCAGGACGAAATATTCCTCATTGCCACTTTGAGTGGTGATTATTTAAAATAAAACCGCCACTTGACTTGTTGATACTTCTATTATGGCTATAAAGTTAAGAGAGAGAAAAAATTGTATTTGAATAGCCTGGATAGCACAATTGTCAGTGTACGAGGGTCACTAGATAAGTTTTGAGATGTGCAACAATGGGTCATAGTAGAGTTTCCATACCTATAAAATCTTTTAAAAGTACTCTCCAGCACATTCTATACACTGTTGTATCCTCTGGAACCACAAACACGCCACTCCATCTCACACATTAAACTAAGCATCTTCTGGGCTAAGAAATTGGTATTCGCGCATGCAGTTCTTCATGTTCAGGAACAGGAAATAGTTGCATGGACTGTAGGCTGAATGATACATTAATTTCATTGGTGTCTTTTCCAGAAACCTAATTGTTGCATTGGCTGTGTGCAAAGACGCATTGTCATGGTGGAGCAGAATTCCCACAGTCCAGTCTTTAGCCGCTTCTCCTGGATCTTTGAGAAGACTTTGGATAGACAGACTTCTGTATACCATTTAGTAGTAACTGTCCTCTGATCCTCTAGCACAACTGTAAGCAGACGACCATTTGTTGAGAAGAAAGTGGCCACCATTTTCTTCCCTACACTCCTAGGCCTGGTTGGAGGCTACTCATCTGGGAAGACCCACGCCAATGATTGGTGCTTTGTTTCATGGTCATACTGGTAGATCCAAGTTTCGTCACCTGTCACTATGTCTGATACCCAGCGGGAGTCCCCATCGTTGAATATCGCCAGCATTTCTCTGCACAATTCCACTCTAGTGAGTTTATACCCTTCTGACAAGTGGTGTGTAGCAACCATCGAGAAGAAATTTTTCTCACTCTTAAGTATTGGTGCAGGATGGTGGAGAACACTTGGCGAACTAATCCCTAGGGCCCCCTCGATGTCCTTAAAGATCAGTCGCGGGTCTTCCTTAATCAGAGTCTCCACAATAGAGACATTTTCTTCTGTCACCACTGTTGCTGGCCTCCCACTTCTCCCTTCATATTAAGGGATGTTCTACCCCTCTTAAATGCTGGAAATCAGCGGAAAACTGTTGCAAGTGAAGGAGCAAGATCCCCAAATGCTTGTGTGAGTTGCTCAAGTGTTTGTGACGCACTTAAAATCATATAATATCATAGCAAGAAAATACTCCCTCTCAGGCTCCATGCACAGACTACTTCACAAGGTGCAGCTGAAACAAATTGTTTCTACCTGCTATGGTTTTTACATATGAGGGTTGGGCTTTCAAATGGTAGATTTGTTTATTGCATACTGTCGTGTCTCAAAACTTATCTAGTAACCCTTATAGTGCATAAAACCGGAGGTCTTGGATTCATTCCTGCTTCAGAAAAAATGCATATCTTCAAGAAAATTATTTATCATTGAATGTTAGTATATAAATTTATACATAACATCATAAACCGTAACAAATTTGATTTGATATCATTTAGATTAGCACAAGATTATGATTAAGGCATTTGGTGTCACACAAGGAAAGAAATGATAAATGAGAAGCTCCAAAAGATAAATTACAAATAGCATCATGTTGCTTACTAGAGTCACATCTCTATTTCTGGAGTCAACTACTTTAATGAGGTCCTAGGGGATAAATCACAACATTAACATTATTAGAGAAGAAAATCTTTCTCTTTCAAGTTTTAAAAGGAAATCTTTTTTTTTATTTACCAGACCAATATTTTGAGTAAAATTATTATATCTTATTTGAAGAGAAAAATTATACACCCAGATTTATTTATTGATTATAATACTAATTTGTGTTGTTGCAGATTTTTTGTGAGGTTTGAGTATGTATTTTCTTTAAATTGAAAATTGTATTTACACTTTATTTAATTGCATATATTTGATATATTTTAAATATGAATTGTATTTTTGAACAGTTACAGGAGCATTTTATCTAATTTCTCACAAGAATGTAATTGACTTTTTTTTTAGTTAGAACTCTTTTGGGCCCGATTTCTTCTTACTTAATACTGAACCAGTTTGCCACTGTTACTAATGATTCGACAATAAAAAGACTTTTTAGATTTTCTATTATTTGTAGCAAACCTATAAAAATTTCATAAATGTTATTTTTACAAATATATTTAGATTTAAATGACATCTACAGTAGAAATCATGGAAACCTTGTAGTCAACTTTGTATAAAATCACTTTTTACCTTATTTTACATTAATTATTTTAAAGTATTTTAAGTTTTAAATTAATTTTGACATTATAATTAGTGTTCTTAAAATTTATCAGAAGAAATACTACACGATAAATTTATTTTAAAAATGAATCAGTAACAGACACCTCACTCATATTTTGTTTTCTCAACTGGAACAGGTTTTAGCAACCAGAAACAGACTGTTGAGACTATTGTATAGTCTTATTCTCTGATGTGCACAATTTTTCTGGGAACTTTTGAATTCATTACTTTGTATCTATTTATATGGATATACAGAGAGCTGCAAAGAAAGTGCTACACAACATTAGTGCATTAAGCACAAGACAGGGAGTGGCAATTTGCCAAGACTTGTGGAAGGAAAAATATATCAAACCTGATATTAGCAGACTTCTATGTGGGTAGGTGTCCTGCCATCTGTACCATATGTGAGTTCAATTATCCATTTAGCTTATATTAGCACATTTTTATTGTCGAATCATTAGTAACAGTGGCAAACTGGTTCAGTATTAAGTAAGAAGAAATCGGGCCCAAAAGAGTTCTAACTAAAAAAAAAGTAAATTACATTCTTGTGAGAACTGAATTAAGTCCTAGAAAATGCAGCCAGCTAAGGAAATTGGAATATCATGAACCATGTTAAGGCCACTTAAATGTTTGATGTTTTACCCATACAACATTTTTCTTGTTCTTAGAAAAAAGAAGAAAATAGAATTCAGCATTCACGTAAAAGGAACACATACAGATAATTATATCAAATCAACAGTTTCAACCATATTTCATTACAAAATGGCAGCCTTCAACAGCCTAGTACATAGATTGGTAAATATACCCATGAACAGGAAAAATTACGAGTTGCAGAAAAAACACATTATTCACATTATTGAGGTTGCAAAAGAAAATAGTTTCGGTGAAAAAATGATACACAAAAAAATTGAGAAGTACAGAAAACAAAAAACTGAGGAACGAAAGCACTCTTCAGATATAAAAACCAAAAGATAAGAAATATAGAAAATTCACATATCACCCTTGGGCACACAATACATTTCAAAAGATTTTTGAAAATTTAATATTAGTTTAGTACCAAAGAATGATTATAGTTTAAAAGAAACTAATAAAAACCAACAAAAATGTAAAGATTAATGATGGTAAAAAATCAGGAATATATGAAATAAAAAGTGCAGACTGTGATAAGACATATATAGGGAAAACAAAAAAGAAATTTAACCATCAGAACCAAAAAACACATAAGGAATGTAAAAAAAGGGGGAAGTAGAAAAATCTGCAGTGACTGCTCATGTTTGGTCAGAAAAAAACACAAAATAGATGTAAACACAAAATTATTAAAACAGAAAACAAAAATGAATTCACCATGTGGAAAAAAAATCTACAACACAGAAGAACAAAGAAAGAATTATGAATTTTGAAATTTAGCAAGTTTATTGGACCACAGACAGAGGGAACAGGGGTCAAGAATCAGGGTCGACAACTTGAGAGAAATCAGTCTGTAATTGCTGAAGATTGGGCTCACAAGCCTTGAAACATATGTTCAACAAAAATAACCATAAGAGGGAAGAATACACAGACCAAATATCCTAATTAATATAAAAGATATTCAACAGTCGATACAGCAATTGGTTTGTGACTCAAACATTTTCAGATGAGAAAACCAATTAACAGATGAGATGTAAATTGATAATAATTATACATTGATATGCTCTTTATTTTTCATAATTAAAATCAACCAGTATTGGCTGCGATTGAATTTCCAATTTGATTAGGGAGCATAAAAAAAGATGATAAAAATACTATTAATTTCTAGTTTTTATATGTATTAATGACTAGAATCATATATTAGCATATAATGAAAGTTGCTTATAAGATTATAAAACACACCTGCTACTGCTCCTTTTTTCATCTAGAGTAGATTTTGGAGCGTAATTCTTAAGAGCTGCTTCTGCTTCTGAAAGCCAGATGAGAAGCGATCATATTCTGACCATGTTGAAGTCGTTCTTCCAGTCCATGCAGTACATCATTCAGAGCAGCTACAACTTTTCATAATCAACCTATGAACACCAGAAAATAATTATTTCATTATAAAAGAGCTAACATATCCATCAAAATGCAACTTTTTGTATTACAGCTAAACTTAACAACAGTTTTCAATTACTTTAAAATTTCTAATTTAGTCCTACACATTTCTATCCACCTAAAGCAGTGGGTGGCATTGGAACACAGATTTTTTTTATCCATGTGCATTATCTTTGTTCTTTTTAAAACAAATCTAACCTGGGAACCCTCAGCTCAGACTACAAGAACATGAGACTCGATATAATTTAAGGATATATAAGTCTAAATATTTATATGCAGTTCAAAGCACAATCACATGGGGCCAATTTTTTTTTTTTCCACATTGGACAAAATTCCGCGTTATAAAAAAAAATAAAACTTATTAATAATAACTTAGATTATAGAGTACCGTATATGTCTTTTTTATGTATCTTGGATTAACTGTAGTTCTGCTGCCGTTGAAAAGTGAAGTATAGTATGTATGAGTGACATCGACGGTAACGCGCAAAAAAACAGTCCAATTTCATCAGCGTTAAAAATGTCTCTTAGGCGCATATCCTAAAATTCAAGTATGCAGTTTCAGTTTTCGCTCACTAACTACACTTTCGTCCACATTCTTTGATTCCCCACAAATTTCATTCCACACTACATTATGTCGTCTTTTTAAAACTATCCAGCCAACCTGAAGATTCCTTGATCGTTATTCCCTAAAGGATAAATTAAATTTGAATTCCCTTAGGGATTTAACAAGAGCTAGAGCTTGACTTGGAGCATTGGTCTGGAAATGTTTGGAGATTTATCTTCAATCACTTTCACTTTTCTTTTTCGCTTAATGAGAATGATGCATATGTTCAGCCATCTTTATTCCGTAAATTCAGAACACTACCTGTGAAAGATCGGTCTCAGAACTTAACTAAATTAAGATTTTACAGAGCAATTGTTATTTGCAGTAAGACAGGTATCTGTGTTTCACATAACAAGTGTGCAATGAGGTAAAAGCTCCTTATTCACAGCGGATGCACAAACTGCGAATATGCAAGTGTATATAGGGGATACGTTCCAAGGTTACAGAATAAAATAAAAATTATCAAAATAAAAAAATTAATGAGAGATTTTGAACAATTTCTATTAATTATTAATGTCAGGTTTAGGCAAGGACTTAAAGAACTTAGTCATTTTTTTCCTGTTTTGCCGCTTTTAAAAGGTCTTTCAATTAAGATTGGTATTCAACTGTGAATTCTGCGATATAATTCCTTATTTTGTCTTCGGATTTCTTGATTCATTAACATGAAACAGCGTGATATAGATGCACGCGTATAAATGGTCTAGCATTTTTATTTTTACTTTAAGTGGCAACACTAATTATTTTTCTTTCCTTTTACTCGACATTATAAACTGTGAACAAAGCACAAGAGACACGCGAACAAGCTGAAACACTAATATACCAAATGTGGGGATGGAGGCATTTATCAAAGTACATATCGGCATGTGCAACACTACAACAGCTTTTAACAATGAACTTTAGTGTCAGTGACAATTAGGTTTGTTTTGATATTTATTTGTCCATTTGGTTTCAATTACTATTTGTAAAAGCCGTATTGGCCCCTGCCTTCAGTAAAAAAAAAAACTGCTGATGGTTAATAAATATATATACCTTTCTGCTTTATAAATTTTTTTTCATGAATTATGTAGAAATATCCTTCCATTTCCATGTTGGACAGATTCTGTTTTATGCAAAATAAATACATGTAAATTACTATTATTTCACTGGGACCAATAAATGTGTTCACATTGGACAGATTTCCACATTATTCACGATCCGGATTAAACAAGTTTTACTGTATAAGCTTTATTTATGTCTTGTGCTATGACCGAGCAGTTTAAGGTATGAAGCTAAGGGACTTGTAATGGTTCATGGGGGAAGACATTTTCTGATGGAATCCAGTATGGGACAGGTGCCCATGAGAAATTTGGGTAGCTATAATAACTAGTGGCTCCAGGTTGAGAAAATCAGATGTAATGGCTGGAGGATCTGACATGCTGACCACATGCCACTCTTATACTGGCAAATGATAGTCCACATCTGTGATTAACACACATGGATGTGAGACCAGCAGCTGATTGGTAGGCCAAGGACTTTCTAGACCTGTAAGGCCATGGAAAAAAAAATATTTTTATGGAGATGAAAAATGGTCTTACAAAAAAGAAAGATTAAAGTAGAATACAGGGAATGGAAGAGGAGAATACATGGGATGACTTACAGAATGGGGACACAAAACTAGAGGAAGAAGGAGTAGAGATAACATGTTTAAGACATATATTAGGAAAAACAAAACTCAGAAGAAAGAAATATGGGAAATCTTGAAACTGGATACAGTATTGGGTGAAAAAAGAAAATAGCAGAATAAGATGTAATGATGTATACTGGAAGGCAGAAGAATATAGAATATAATGGAAGAGAAAGCTATAGATGGGAGGAGAAAGTTATCAAGGATACTGAAACAAGAATATATTGGAATGAAGTCAAGGAAAGGGAAATATGGGATGCATTTTTCCAAGACTCAACCCAGCAATAGAGGACTTGAGGAATGAAGAAAAATGACAAAGAAGAAGATACAAAACTCACTTGAGGTTAGCAAGTGCTTCTTTAGCTCAGTCTTGTTCATCACATCATCACTCAGTGTTTGTCCTTCAGGAAGACAACCTTTGCCAGACGAGCAGGTTTATTTCCACTGTAATCAGTAGATGCATTATTTATCCAACAGTTAATGTTACTGTGTTATTATATGAGGGTGATTTCTACACATTCAACATCAAATTCAACAAAATTAAAATGTTTAACAAAATACCTCTATAGGCCTTCAATATAATCTCCATTGTTCCTTATGGCAAATCCCGTATTCTGGATAGGACACCTTCATTGTTGAGCTGTCTCATCATTCGGGTCACCTCATTGAGTTGATTGAGACTTCATCCAAAAATTTTAGAGAGATCTAATCAATTTAAATATCTTGGATATTATCTCTCTATCTGGGATGAAAAGGATATCCCTGAAAAAGTTACTAGTTATAATAAAAGTTTAGGAATTATTAATCAAGTTATGAAACCATCCCTTGTACAAAAAACACCAGATTACGTTTATATAACACTTTGGCTAGACCAGTGTTGACCTATGGTAGTGAAGCATGGACACTAAAAAAACAACATGAAAGCAGAATAACGGCTTGTGAAATGAGATTCATGCGCAGAACAGCGGGTTACACCAAATGGGATCAGAAAAGGACACCGATATCTTAAAAGAATTGAAGACTACGCCAATTTTGGAATATATTAAACAGTACCAACTAAATTGGAAACACCATCTTGAATGAATGAGTTCAAATCGGATCCCCAAAGCTGTTTATAATTATATACCAAGAGGACGAAGATCACTGGGCCGTCCTATGAAACGCTGGAGGGAAAATTTTCTATAGGATCGTAACAGGCTTTGGCCTAATACTTGGAAGGAAGAAGAAGAAGAGACTTCATCCACTGCTCTTCACTCAGATGATGAGGAACCCATCTGCCACAAACTTTTCTTATCTTTAAATTTTCAGTAATGATTCTGTACACTGAAGTGACAGACATTCTGGCCTCATGTGCAATTTCCTCACATATTTTTTGTCAATCCTCTCTCAAGATGTCATTAAGAATAATCCCAGAAGTGTATCTGTTGCAGTTGATGGCCTTCCACTTCTTGGGTTGTCCTCAGTACTTATCCGACCTTCACAGAAATGAATAGACCATTGTGATACTGTGCTATGATCCACTACATTGTTTCCGCACATCTCCCTCAGAGCATTGTGAATTTTAATTGGATTCTTTCCACATAAGATTTAATTTTGATGTAGGATTGCTGGTCACTACGTGTAATCCGACCTGACTCAGTTTCCTCTTCCATTTTAAAACTGAATTATTCATGACACAACCAAGCTAACCAGGACACACATATACAGCCGTCAAGCTTAAAGTCTGATTAACAACTGACGCAAATTTCAACTCAATCAGCCCACTGTAATGGTCGCACATGCGCCCTATGCAGAACTTTTGAAATCGCCATCGTATTATCATATAATGGAAATGAATTAATCAGCAAGTTGAATTTATGGTCCAATTTTGTTGGTTTATGTAATATATATATATATGTATGTATTTCTTTTGTTAATTATATCATATATAATGCAAGAAAATAATTTGGCTGCTGCAAGAGCAATTTTTAATTTTCAGGTTTTATGTAAACCCTCACTTCTAAAGGTCTGATTTTGTTGATTTTTCAAGTATAACTAGCTAGTCTAATATGAAAAGCATATACTAAGCTTCGTTGATCCGTTGAGCCCTCTTTTGGCATAGATTTTTATGGATGACTTAGAACAAACCATACATACGAATGTATTAGATAGAAATGTTCTATTTTGGTATCGTTATGTAGATGATGTCATAGCAGGCTTCACAGGAACCAAAAGACAATTGAATTCCTTTTTAAATTTTATTAATAACATTCACAGAAGTATTAATTTCACAATGGCATTAGAAACAAATAATAGTATAAATTTCATGGATTTATCAATAAAACACATTGATAATAAGTTTGAGTTTGGTATCTTTCACAAACCATCTCATACTGATACCACTATCCATAGTTCTTCTCTTCACCCATATACTCATAAGATGGCAGCCTTTAATAGTTACATTCATAGACCTTTAAATATCCCTCTTTCACCCTTGGAATATAATAATGAATTGAATGTTATTAAACAATTAGCTATTAATAAAAACTACGACCCTAAAATTATAGAATATTTAATCAAGAAAATGCATTACAAAAAAGCAATTAACAAAGTTTTTCCTTTACCCAAAGAAAGCATAAAGAAATATGTCAATGTCATACATAGGGCCCACTTTCAAATAAAATATCTAAACACTTTAAAAAGTTGAACATTAATGTGGCATTTAAAACTAATAAAACTCTACAAAATATAATAAAAAACAATAAAACCAAAATAAAAAAATTAAAATGATCAAGTGTATATAAATTGAAGTGTGGCACATGTGACAATGTCTATATAGAACAAACTCGTAGACCTTTCATCTCTCGGATAAAAGGAACACATGAGAGCATATAACAGAAATTTAGAATATTCAAAATATGCTAACCACCTATTCTAATTTAATCATTGTTTTGATCCAAATTTTGAAATTTTACATGTTTGTGATAAAGGTAAGAAGTTGGACCTTTTGGAGGCTGTAGAAATAAATAAATTGAAAAGTAGTAATAAACTGTTTAAATTCTCAACTTGATTTGAATGAATCCCCTTTGTTAAATTTAAAAATTTAAATAAATATTGTTGTATTGTTGCTTAGATCAGTTGGAACACAATTCATAATTTGTTAAAATGTCTGAAGAAGGTACAGTGTACTGAAACAGCTGTCACTGAATTATATCTTAATAATATGAAAATCAAATAAAACTAAGATTTATTTTTATTTAATTGATATACTAAGTTCTTTGAGAAAATAAATCATTATAGCCACTAGAGCAAGTTTTAAATTTTCACTTCCAGTTAACCCCCCCCCCCACTCCTATTGGCCTGATTTTGCTGATTAATCAACTCGACCTTACTTTTTTTAATTGACTGCTATATGCCAAGTTTGGTTTCGAATAAAACAAAAATTGTGGCCATTAGAGCATTACTGGTACCATACATATATATACATTTTTATTCTGGTCATTTTCAGTGCCTACCAGGTAGGATCAATCGAGATAAGTAATTTTTTTTTTCAAAAAATTTTTCATGAGAACTATCTCAATAGCTTAGTTTCTTCTGAATTAGCTGAACAGCACGTACTAAGGAGGTTGATCTGATTTTGTTGCTTGATAGAATATAATGATAAAACTGACAAAACACTAAACAGTTATATAAATGTGTTGGACCACAGGTAAACACCCCACTTCTAATGGTGAATAGTCAATAATAATTTTATTTTCTTTCAATAATATATATACTGAGTTTTGTTACAAAAACTCTAAAATTGGAGCTGGTAGAGCAATTTTTTTTTTAAATTTTGCTTCAATAAAATAAACAAATTCATTTACATTCTTAACTAAGAAGCCGCCATTTGCAAAGATAGAAACAATGGTTTCAAAAGCATTTGGCGATAGGGAATTACAACGTATATAAGAGAAAAATTTGCGTCTAGATCGTAACTCGCCTCGGTAGCTCAGTTGGTAGAGCACTTGGCCCGGAAAGCCAAGGGTCCCGGGTTCGAGTCCCGGTCTAGGCGAAAAAAAAAAAATTTCTCTTCAAATTCAAATTAAAAAAAAAAAAATCAAATTTAAATTCATTTACAATAAAATAAACTATAAAAAAAATACTCTAAATGATCTGATTTTGCTGGTTAATGAACCCAACCTTATTTTTCTTTAGTGATTGCTCAAGCTTCGTTTAAAAAAACCAGATTATATAAACATAATTTTTTTTGACATGGTAATTTTTGGTGTTTATGGTTGGTTGGTATCTAATGTCGAGCACTTGATAATGAAATCATTCACTCTCTTGCACTCCAATATTTAGCAGAAAGGCTGGTCTCTTCTACAAAGGCTGGACAACGGAGGAGATGGTTTCTTTCCATATCTTCATTTAAATTGCAAAAAGGGCATTTAGGTGAATCTGTTATGCCAATTCTGTGTAGGTGTTTATTCAAGCAGTCATGTCCCGTTAGCAGTCTGAATGTTGCTACTGCAGATTTTCTTTGTAATGTAGTAATGTCATAAGCTTGTAGATTTTCCCATTCCTTTCCGGATGTTTTGGTGGTGTATTCTTCTCTAAGTTTGTTGATGTATTTATTTGAGATAATTCTTTTGATAGAGTGAAAGGAAACTGGAGCAGAAGTTGGGTTTGAAACAATTTTGCTACCCTTCTTGGCTAGAAAATCGGCTATTTCATTGCCTGTCACTCCACAATGGGCCGGAATCCATTGAAGTACAACTTTTTTATGTAGACGGGATAAATGTTTTATCATTTTGTGACATTCGATAATTTTGATACTTTTGGGTGTTGTGTCTCGTGTTATAGCAAGAATGGCTGCTTTGGAGTCACATAGAATTACAACTTTTGTAAATTTTTGGATGTGATATAAAAGATTTTGTAAACTTAAGAAAATTGCTAGAATTTCGCCATCAAAGTTTGTTGAATTTGTGTTTAGTTTACGATAAAAGGAAAAAGGTGGACATACTGCACCAGCACCAGTGCCACCGTCATTTGGTAGGCTGGAGCCATCTGTAAAAATATGTATCCATTCAGGAGCTGGGTATCTTAGATTTATTATTTCCAGTGACATTTGTTTTAAAATATATGGAGGAGTTTCAGATTTCTTGATGTCTGAAACTCCTCCATATATTTTTAAACAAATGTCACTTGGTGTTTATTAAATGGAGTTTTGATGAAGATTTGTAAAAATTTTCCAAAAATCTTTTCATGAGAACAACTTCAATACGCATATTCTTTTAGAATAACATGAAAATGTATAGTTTGTTTTGAAAATAAAAATTAAATATTATCCTCACCAGAATACCTAGAAATTCTGTCCCAAAGTTGTTTCTGGTAGTCTTGATGCAGATCATGGAACTGCTGGAAGGCGTCTGAAGCTTCCTCGAGTTTAGTTATTGTGACTAGAAGGTTGTTTACCAGTTCTTCATAACGTTTATTGATAGAATTGACTGTATCTTGCACTTCACTTCCTGCTGCCTTGTTACTTGTCAGCTGAACGAGAGCTTGTGCTTTTTCAGTTACAGCTTCTATCACTCGTTTATGGGAAATTACCTCTTGAAGTGTATAAACATATCAGATCCATGACACATCAAGTACCACAAGTGAAGAGGATATTAACTGATCAGATTCTAAGCAAGTAATGTATATATCCCATATATCCTGTATGGGAATACTGGTGCTCCCTAGTGGGAGTTTCTTAACCAAGCTAATTTAGTTATGCTTATTCATATGTTAGCATATGGCCTCAAAGAGACATCTAATAGGCAACTTAACACATTCGGTACCGTAAACCAGTTAAAGCGTTTAAAGAGACTATCGTGTATGCAGCCGTCGGTCAGTTAACTAATTTTAGAGCGGGTGCAAAAAAACCGCATTTATATTCGGTGCCTAAATTTTGTATTGGCTTAGTATGTCTTGGAGATCATAGATGGCATGTAAATGTACATTTTCTATTCCTGTTTGACACGTTTAACGTTGGTGAATCCCCTTTTATTTTTAAAACAAACAACACATGGAATTTGTTCACCCAAACTTGCCTCCAGGCTCCAATGCAGTCGTATATCTTTCTTGTTATCGCGCTGTTTGTGTGCGTGAGTGAAACCATGGCGAAAGAAAAATATCTCACTGAAGAAGAATTAGTGAATATTTTTATGATGATGATTCAGGTGATGAACTGATTACTGAATTAGAAGGTTCACAAAGTGAAAGTGAAGATGAACTTCCACTTCCTGAAATTGATGCGCCGATACCATGTAATGTCAATCATCCCAAGTTATTGTCCGCCTGTTTTACCATTCACAGGGAACCCAGGGGTAAACAATTGAAATCAAAAATGAAATGGATATTATGTCATATAATTATGTCATATGTCAATACGGTATATTTTTCAATGAAGAGTTTTTCAAATACATATGTGACCAAACAAATCTTTATGCAAATCAAGTGATTAGTGCTGCACTGTGTCCATTCACAAAAAACTCAATAATGCAGACTTAAATTTCCACCCCTGAAAAGTGACAGCCATCCAACAAGAAAATGTAGGGTGTGTCTGAAAAAAACAGTGTGTTATTGCATGAAATGTGGTATTCCTCTGCACCCTGGAGCCTGTTTTACTAGATATCACACCATCAAATCCTACTAGGATATCTCCTTTAGGAATGTACAAAATTTGAATTTTCTAGGACTAATAGTTTGTGAATAATGGTCCATTTTCTGAAGTGCCGCAAAAAGGGTAGCTGGGGTATTTAAATGGCTGGCCTGTGGGTTTAAATGCCTTGCTCAGTGCCTGGTACTGAATGTGTTACAAAGCTCACAGTTTGGAAAAAAATCCACATTCAAAAAAAGAAGAAGAAGAAATTGAAATATTTTGTAATTCCTGGGGAATGTGATTTGATTTGGAGGTGCATCAGTCTGTCAACAGATGGAGGAAAAAGCAGTGTATAACCATGACAGAACAATGGTGAAGCTGGAATAATCATTATTCTGAAATGGGTCTAAGAAGAGGACAAAAATAAGGTGAGGTGATACAAGTTTTTAAATATTCAACTAAGGTATTACTTGGATGGATGAAGATTGGTTACAGAAGCCTTTTTATTTAGGCTTGCAATTATTTTACAAGCCTGAAAATCTTCAGACTCGGGACCCAAGACTTAAAATCTCTCCCAGAGGACTTATCCCTTGGATTTTCCCATCCTAAAAATACATTGACCAATGCTGGGTTTGAACCCATGATCTTTGGGACTAGAGGCAAGGAATACAACCCATTAGACCAACGTAGCCGACAATTTATGGAACAAATTCAAAAACTACATGTATTATAAAACATTAGGGCCTAACTGCAATAATAATAAAATACTATAAAAAAGCCGATAAAGAATAGACACACATACATGTGTATTATACCAAAAAATAGGGCATAAATATTCACCCTTTAAATGCGGATTGAAATCTCCATCCAAATATACATAAGTGTTTTATAGATAAAAAACTAAAGGAAAAAATTAATATAAAATAACTTTCCACATCAATATATTTGTCAAATAATGAAGTCACACTTACGAAATCTTATATAATATCAAAAACAACTTTGTTAGTTTCAACCAAATAGGAAATTCTTACGAAACCTTATATAACCCAAACACATTAGGGAAGAAGTTAAAAACACATTATACAACTTGGCCATGAAGATACTAGGAATATTACTACAGATGGGGCAAGAAATAGGGCTTCCATTAGCTTTAGGGGATGGTGAAAGGTGAAGATAATCATATAAAAGCCGGGATTTTTGAGTGAAAAAGGAGAACGGTGTGGGGGGACCGAAGGGTTCGGTTCCCCCTGGGAAAAGGCAGCTCTACATGGGTAAGACAACTTTTATTATTATCATTCCTTAAATGGTCATTTTACATTCATAAATTTAATTAAAGGACCAAAGGGTCCAAAGAACTTAGAATAATGACCAAAGTTGATTCTTTTGAATGATTGTTCTCTCTCTCTAAATTTTAGCATTTTAATATTTGAATATTTTGACGTTTGACAATGTGGCGATTTCAGCTGTTTTAAATAACTTGTTTTATATGTTATTAATATATCTTTATGTTTGACTTTATTTTAATAAATTATGTTAATTTTTAATTTACTGTGATTTAATATGTTTAATTGTAGAACTCTTCCTCCAAAACCAAGGCCAACCGCTCGGGCCTAAGACCACTTAAACAATAGGGAACTTAACGCTATCATTACGCAGGGGCTTAACAGACGCCGCGCGTAACAACATGCAAAAAAAAAATACTATTGCACTGGGTACCAACATACCGTGAAATTGAGATTGCTGATCTTCTTCCAAAGAAAGGCTCTAATTATTCCACTGTTACATTACAAACTTATCCCTTGTGGTCAGAGCTTCTGACTACAGTTCATGAGGTTGAGGGTTTCATTCCCAATGAAACCACAGGAATTTTTCCTTAAAGGGAATTATTTGTGTGATCGCCCTTGATTTGGAATTTAGATTAAGGATTCTCCTGGTGCTTTGTTATCATTAACATCCATCATATTGTCAAGGTAACATAACTCCACCTCCCAAATGCCCCAACTTCAGGAAGTGGATAACAAATCTGACAATGCCAGGAGAGAATAATAATAATAATAATAATAATAGCTTTATTTTACCTGGCAGAGTTAAGGCCTTAAGGCCTTGTCTACCACTCAACCAGGTTTAAAAAAAATACAAAAGAAAAGTCTTAAATCTAAATTACAATATATATATATAAACGATTACAAGTTATGAATACAATACAATTAATATTTATAATGTATTTTGATTTACTCTAAATTTAACGAATTAAATATATAATATGTACAAGATATATAAAAAAACGAGGAAAAGATTAATGACATAGTATAAAATTAAATAAATAGAGAAAAATTAATTATTAGACAACAGGTAACTGTATAAGCGTGACTTAAAGGTGCCAAGTGTGCGGCAACCCCTGATATCTTGAGGAAGGAGATTCCAGGAGCGGGCGGAGGCTACTGTGAAGGAAGTAGAATAGGAGGAAGTGCTATGAAGAGGAATTGTTAGCAGACTGCTATCTTGTGACCTAGTGTCAATATTGTGGTAGGAGGATAACTTCTCAAATCTGGGCGCCAGGTAAGTAGGAATGTAGGAATTCAGAAGCTTGAAAAGTAGCGAAAGAGAGTGCAATTTACGTCTGTCAGTAAGACGGAGCCAAGAGAGGTTATTAAAGTGTTCGGAAATATGGTCATAACGGCGGATATTGAAAATGAATCGAATGCAAGCATTATGAACACGCTGCAGTCTCTGCGACAAGGCATAGTTTAGATCATTATATATAATGTCACAATAATCGAAGTGTGGTAACACAAGATTCTGCACTAGGATTTGTTTTAACGAAACTGGGAGAAAATTCTTTAAACGTCTAAGATAATGTAAGATGGAGAAAGTCTTTTTACATATGTGTTTCACTTGTGTTTGCCAGGAAAATTTGCGTCTAGATGTAGTCCAAGATCTATTACTGAAGAAGAATAAGGGATAATTATATTATTTATAGTAATGTTTGGAAGTGTAGATATGTCAAAGGTTGTAAGCAGTCTTTGTTGTCCCATTAGAATTACTTGTGACTTGTTAGGATTTAGATTTAGGACCGATACCTTGAAGACCAGTTAAAAGATGAATATGAGATCGTTATTCATTTTCATCAAGCTGTTATAGAGAGAATGAGGAGGTGAATGTAGGTAATTTGGGAGATCATTCAGCATAGAGGTTGATAACGCGTTTGCTTTAGTACAGTTGGCACATCATTTATGTAGATTGAGAAAAAGAAGAGGTCCGAGAATCAACACTGCCCTGGGGGTGAAAAAAAACAAAACTCCCACGCCGGCACGTTACGCCAAGTCGAAGGATCTAGAGTTTAATGAAAACGTCTTGTTACCTACCGTGCAGGTATGAGTCGAACCAGGATACAGCGCTGTCAGACAAATGTAGGTGCTTGAGCTTTATCATAAGTAAGTCGTGGTCTACTGTGTCAAAAGCTTTGCTGAAGACAAGTAAGGTTAAAGGAGTCAATTGACGTCTGTCCACGGCTTCACGAATATCTTCGGTAATTTTTAGCAAAGCTGTGGTTGTGCTATGACCAGATCTAAGCCGGATTGATAAGGATCAAGGAGGTGATTTTCTTGGAGATAATCAGTCATTTGCTTATGTACAATATATTCCAGGGCTTTAGATAATGTCGGAAGGATGCTAATCGGTCGGAAGTCATTACAGTTAGTAGGTGTACTTATTTTTGGTATAGCCCGAACTCTAGACTGTTTCCATACAATAGGGAAGATAGAAGTTATAAGGGAAGCATTGAAAATATGAGTCACTGTGGGTAGAATAATGTCAATGATTTTATTTAGCATTAAAATGCTGATGTTATCTGTTCCTTGCGCATTGGATTTAATCCGCTTGAGTGCTTTTTTAACGTCTATAGGCGAAATGTCGTAAAAGTAAAATTTATCTCTTCCTATATGTGGGGATGGGGATAAGTCTTTAAGAATGTCTATTTTAGTCTTGTTGTCTGGAGGTGTCATGGGTATTGAGGTAAAATGTTCATTTAAGTCATCTACAGAAATGTCTATAGAGTCAGTTGAGGGATTCAACTGTCTAAGTCCCATTGCACGGAGCTTTCGTCAAGTGTCCCGTGCACTTATTTCAGGTCCGATTATACTGTGGGCGTGTCGTAGTTTGGCATTTTAATTAAATAAAAATAAAACATAGTTTTATTTGATTTTCATATTTATTATATAATTCAGTGACAGCTGTTTTGGTACACTGTACCTTCTTCAGACATGTTAACAAATTATATAGTTATTTTAAAATATTTATATATTTAATGTAAACGGCGATGTTTGAAAACAAATGAGAAATGATTGGTACGCTTCATTTGCTTCTTTTGTTCGTCACTGCAAGCAGATCATATTATTTATTGCCAAAGGAACGCAATATTGTAAGAATGCACTCTGGTGGAGAAAAAATTAGATACATCAAACTGTATTAATAGTGAGTGGAGAACATTTTTAATCGACTCATCTCATACATTTTCAAACTTCTTTGATACAGACGGTTTCAGACAAAATCATGTCCTTTTTCAGTCATAGCTTCCATGAGTTTGGCATTTGGTGAGAGGGAATTACAACATATATAAGAGAAAAATTTGCGTCTAGATCGCAACTCATCTCGGTAGCTCAGTTGGTAGAGCATTTGGCCCAGCAAGCCAAAGGTCCCGGGTTCGAGTCTCGGTCTAGGCAAACCTTTTTCTCTTCAAATATAATTTATCTTTCATTGAGAAATGTTAAATTAATAATAAAAACATCATTAGAAGCCTTACTAGCTTTATAAAGTAATGTTAAATTCCCAATAAATGTCTTCTTAACTAAGAAGCCGCCATTTGCAAAAATAGAAGCAATGGTTTCAAAAGCATTTGGTGAGAGGGAATTACAAAGTATATAAGAGAAAAATTTGCGTCTAGATTGCAACTCGCCTCGGTAGCTCAGTTGGTAGAGCATTTGGCCCGGCAAGCCAAAGGTCCCGGGTTCGAGTCTCGGCCTAGGCGAAAATTTTTCTCTTCAAATATAATTTATCTTTCATTGAGAAATGTTAAATTAATAATAAAAACATAATCTTCTTCTTCTTCTTCACTTCCTGGTTTAGGCAAGAGTTGCCTGTTCTGTCTTCACTAATAGATCTAAGACCATCTCTTCCGAGGACGTCCGACATCTCTTCTTCCTCTTGGAAAATAATGGAGGATTTTATTTGGTAATCTACTTTCTTCCATTCTTTCTATATGTTCTTTCCACTGTATCTTGTTGTTAAATATCTTTTCTTTTATGGAGTAGATCTGCAGTTCTTCACGTTTCTTATCTGGTCCATTCTAGTGCAGCCTTTTTACTCTTCTTAAAAATTTCACCTCGGCTGCTTGGATTTTACTTTCTTGTTTGGGGCTGCAGAAAGGCTACTGTCTTTAACAGAGAGGAGACCCTTTAATTCCTTCCATCGAAGGCTTTAAAGGAACCGACCTGGACAGTAACCTAGTGGTGCAGCTGTTAGTAATCATGCTTATGCATGGGAAGGGCTACTCACCAATAAGCACTAGTCAGCTTGGTGAGTTTTCTTTTTTTGACAGAATTGGTATTATTACTTCTTCTTCCCATACCAATTCCCTCTTTCAACTTTTCTATCCAGTCTTCCTTGACTGACCTCTTGTTTCTTTCTACCCTGATAGTATTAGAGTATTCGAGGCCTAGGGGTTCATTTTTCCTTCCTTCCTATACCTACTTTCTCTCTATTGGTGACGTAACCACCACATATATGGTGCCTACTACTAAACGGTTACAACTAGTTTATTGTACTCGCCTTTCTGCTAAATATTGGAGTGCAAGAGAGCGAATGATTTCATTATCAAGTGCTCCACATTAGATACCAACCAACTTTCTTGTTTGGTAGTGGTAATCCAAGATTCACTCCCATACAAAAGGACAGGGACAGCCATTGTTTTTATAAAATTTGAATTTTTGTTTGTTTATGGACTTTATAATTCAATTTTCTATATATTGTACCACAAATAGCTTGAAACTGATGTGTTTTGTTTTCAATGTATATATATATATATACACAATCTGGTAGCCGTATTTCTTAGTGAGTCAGTCACTGCAAAATAATGCTATGACTTATTCAGAATATTAAAAAGGAGGAGCTTTCTTTATTATGATAAACTTTAGTTGGTAAATTCTAGGCGAAACACGACTGTGCTTGGTTGTAAATCAAAAATCATTGTAACGTGATTGGTCTCTGACTCCCATTTTGGGGGATGAGATTAAATAAGAAAACCAAAAGAACTTACTGTTTGGGAAAAGATCTACATTCAAAAGAGCGAAAAGAAGAAAATTGATGAACTTTGAAATTCCTGGTGAGAATGACCTGGTTTCGAGGATTTTCAGTCAGCCAATGGAAGGAGCACAAAGGACAGCTCTTCAAGACAACACAACAACGGTCCTGACGATACGGAGGATGGAACAGAAACTATGTTCCGAAACTAGTTTATAGTCAAATAAGAAGAACAATATGAGGTGAGTGATAAAAATTCTACCTTAATAAGCCCCCATGAATATATATTGGAGCATGTGAGGCAAGAGTGTGAATATCGCCTTGATATTTACTGCGTGACACTTGGAACATGCATTGAATGTACTTGAGGGAGGTAGTCCAGCACCATAACTGAGCCGTTTAAGGCTTGGTGTAGAGTTAAAGGAGTTGCACTGGTTCGAATTCCCAAGGGGGAAAGAAATTTTCTCTTAAAATTTCAGCCAGTATGGGACCGTACCTATATAGTATCATAAGTAATTTGGCTAGCTACAGTAAGTAGTGGCTCCAGGTTGAGAAAAAACAGCTATAACAACTGGGGAACCTGACATGTCACCCTCTTGGCTGGATAATCCTCCACCTCTATGTAGATGTAAGGTCTGCAGTTGGCAAGGACCATCTAGACCTGTCACACCATGGGGTTTAATTAGATTTTTTTGTAAAATAATTGAATTTTTTTTTCTAATGACACCAGTTTTTATAATCACAGACTGTTTTTGTACACAGTTATATTTAAAATGTGTAAAAGAACCTGAAGCATGAAGTCTCTCAGTAAATCTGTTGGTTCTTCATGCCATGCTTCATGACCTCAAATATTAAAGCGAGTTCTTCTTCTTCTTCCTTCCAAGTATTAAGCCAAGGCCTGTTATGATCCTAGAGAAAATTTTCCCTCCAGCGTTTCATAGGATGGCCCAGTGATCTTTGTCCTCTTGGTATATAATTATAAACAGCTTCGGGGAACCGATTTGAACTCATTCTCTCAAGATGGTGTTTCCAATTTAGTTGATACTGTTTAATATATTCCAAAATTGGCGTAATCTTCATTCTTTTAAGATATTGGTGTTCCTTTTCTGATCCCATCTGGTGTAACCCACTGTTCTGCGCATGAATCTCATTCACAAGCCGTTATTCTGCTTTCATGTTGTTTTTTTTTAGTGTCCATGCTTCACTACCATAGGTCAACACTGGTCTAGCCAAAATGTTATATAAACGTAATCTGGTGTTTTTTTGTACAAGGGATGGTTTCATAACTTGATTAATAATTCCTAAACTTTTATTATAACTAGTAATTTTTTCAGGGATATCCTTTTCATCCCAGATAGAGAGATAATATCCAAGATATTTAAATTGATTAGATCTCTCTAAAATTTTATTCTGGAGACAGATTTTACTTTGTATGGGGTCCTTCCCATGAAATGCCATAATTTTAGTTTTGTTAATTGATATTTCCATATTAAATTTGGCACCTATTTTTTGTAAATTATAAATTGATTGTGGGGGACAAGGTTGTTCGCCTCCACGCGGTGTCCCCTGGGAGCAGATTTTGATATTTTGCTGCAAAATGAACAACAATTATAGGCACAAGAAGCACCAGTACAAAACAAAAACTGCTCTTATTAGAGCAAAAGAAAGAACTACACTCAACATCCTCCAGTGGAATGCAGGAGGATTATCTACTGCAAAAGTATCAGAATTGATGAATGAAGCAGTAATCCAAGACACAGATATTTTTATAATTAATGAAGCTAATATTAGCCCACAAAATGAACAATTTATCAACACACCTGGATACAACCAACATATCTTATATAAATCCAGACAAATAGCCAGTGGAATCCTAGTAGGGAGTAAAACAACCCTCACCACAAATTTTGTAATTATCAAGCAAATGAATGAGTATGATACATCTGAAATCATAGAAATTGAAGTATGGAAACAGAATTACCACACTAACATCTATGGAATATACAGTCCTCCTAATAACAAACATTTGAATCTAGATATATTAGAGCTGACACGTAATAACACTGTAATAGTGGGAGACTTCAATGCAGCTTCCCCAAATTGGGGCTATACTTACAAAAATGCACCAGGCAAAGCCGTAGAAGAATTTCTAGCGTCCAACACTGTAGAAATACTATACAAACAACAAGATCCACCAACATACCTCCATTATAATGGACATGGAACAAATCCTGACCTATCCATTATTTCATCAAATCTTTCAAATGTTGCAACTCGCACAGTAGAGGATATGGGGACGGAGCATAGAGCAGTCATCACAAAGATCAAATGGACACACACCTTTGCACCCACACAAACCAGAATCACATGGAACTTCAAAAAAGCAAATTGGAATAAGTACACAATAGAAACAGAAGCAGACACCAAACAATCAAAAATCAAAACAAAACCAAAAGATGAACTAAGAAACATAACCAACATAATACTACACCGAGCAAAGACTAACATACCAAGGGGGAGGATTAAAAGATACAAACCCTTTTGGAACACACAACTTCAGGCAATAAAAATAGAAAGAAACAGAATAAGAAAAACAGCTGAAAGAACAAAAAATCCACAAGACGTACAACACTGGAGAAAACAAAGTGCCATTCTCAAAAGAGAAATTATTAAGCAAAAAAGAACTAGCTTCCACAACTTTAGAAGCAAAGCAGGGTTTGCACCAAAAGGTAGATCAGTATACACTTTTATCAAAAAAGTTAACAATAATAATGCCAACCGAAACAAACCCCCAATAAAAATAGAAAATAAGCCTATTACCGATGATAAAAACAATTGCAAATAAATTTAACCACCACTATGCCAACAACACAAACTCAACAAATATGCAAAGGACAACCAAAAAGCAATCAAAACCAAAATTGCCAAGAGCAACCTAAACAATCACATGAAACCACATGACATATTTAGTAAAAAGTTCTCTATACAAGAGCTGGAAGAGGCAATAAAGAAGACCAAAACAGGAAAACAAGCCGGACCAGACAGAATATTTCCAGAATTTATAACACATCTGGGATCTTCAATGAAAAGAAGATTACTCGATTTCTACAATAGTACAGCATACCAGCAGAATGGAAAAAAGCCATTGTAATATCTATTCAAAAACCTAATAAACCAGCAGAAGACATAAATAGCTACCGCCCAATATCTTTAACATCCGTACTAGCCAAGATAATGGAAAGAATGGTTATGGCTAGATTAAATTGGTATTTGGAAACACAACACCTTCTGACTCCAGAACAGGCAGTTTTTAGACCAAAACTTTCAACAAGTCACCAATTATGTTTTTATCTTCTTCTTCTTAGGCCAAGGCCTGTTACGATCCTATAGAAAATTTTCCCTCCAGCATTTCATAGGACGGCCCAGTGATCTTCGTCCTCTTGGTATATAATTATTAACAGCTTTGGGGATCCGATTTGAACTCATTCTTTCAAGATGGTGTTTCCAATTTAGTTGGTACTGTTTAATATATTCCAAAATTGGCGTAGTCTTCAATTATTTTAAGATATCGGTGTTCCTTTTCCGATCCCATCTGGTGTAACCCGCTGTTCTGCGCATGAATCTCATTTCATAAGCCGTTATTCTGCTTTCATGTTGTTTTTTAGTGTCCATGCTTCACTACCATAGGTCAACACCGGTCTAGGCAAAGTGTTATATAAACGTAATCTGGTGTTTTTTTGTACAAGGGATGGTTTCATAACTTGATTAATAATTCCTAAACTTTTATTATAACTAGTAACTTTTTCAGGGATATCCTTTTCATCCCAGATAGAGAGATAATATCCAAGATTATGTTTTTATTATTGATTTAACATTTCTCACTGAAAGATAAATTATATTTGAAGAGAAAAATTTTCGCCTAGACCGAGGCTCGAACCCGACAAGCCAAAGGTCCCGGGTTCGAGTCTCGGTCTAGGAGAAAATTTTCTCTTCAAATATAAGTCACCAATTGGTTAAATTCACCCAGGAGATCAAGGATGCCTTCAACAGAAGAGAGAGTGTCTTAGCAGTATTTGTAGATCTACAAGCAGCCTATGACAACGTGTGGCGCACCAACCTTATTTGGAAGCTACAAAAAATGGGAATAACAGGCCATATGTTACACTGGGTTAAATCCTTTGTAACACAAAGATGGATAGCTTCCAAGTATAACAACCTCCAATCAAATTACGTCCAAACCAAACAGGACTGCCACAAGGCGCCGTCTCAAGCACCACCCTTTTCAATAGTTACATCAATGACCTCCCTAAGGAAATCAAAACTAATCAGCACATCAAACGTGCACTCTTTGCAGATGATTTAGTCATATGGACGAAGGCCAACAATTCAGCCAGAAACCACAAAGAACAGCTGCAGAAGTATATGGACAACGCCATAAAAAGGCTACAACACTGGTGCAAAATTAACAACATGGAAATCAGCATGTCAAAAACATTTTACCAGTACTTCTCACTAAGACACACAAGTGAATCCTTCAACATACCAATCAACAATAGCCCGATAACCAAATCCAATTGCACTAAATACTTAGGAGTCCATCTAGATAACAAACTAAACTGGGAATATCATGTCAACAAGATCAAAGAAAAAGCAAACAAAAACTCATACATACTGAAGAGATTAGCTGGGAAGAAATGGGGGAGCTCATTGGACACCCTAAACAAAACATATAAAATCTATATGAAACCAATTATAACCTATGGAGCAGAAACAATAGTAACAGCTAAAGACACCACAATGAATAAACTAGAAATAATCCAGAATCAAATTCTAAGATTAGTCACTGGAGCAGTAAAATCAACTAATACTGCAACTATGAGAATGTTCACAGGCAACCCCTCAATTCAAAATGAGATAGAAAAGAAATCCTGTATCATGCACACAAAATTAGCAGCGCTACCAAAAGCAATCCAACCTCAAAGCACAACACCCCAGATCTTAATCACACAACCTTCCTTTCTCCACAAAACTAGTAATCTTTTCCAAAAAACACAAATTAGATGCCAAAACTGAACCAACACCTCAAATACCAAGCCCATTAGATTACCAACTGTACAATGCAACCCTCTCAATAGACGAAATAATAAAGAAAAATGATACAAACCCATCAATAGCCAAACAAATGACCTTAGAAACTATTAGTACAAAGTTCCCAGAACCAGAGTGGCTAAGAGTCTTCACTGATGGCTCCAAACCAAGAGTGAAAATGCTGGTGCAGGAATCTACTCTCATCTGTTTAGTCAATATTTTGCAGTAGGCACAAACAATACAGCCTTCGATGGTGAAGTAAAAGCCATAGAAGTAGCACTCCACAACCTCCTATTCCGAACAAAAATGTTTACAAAAGCTGTTATTCTGGCAGACTCTAAGGCCGCTATACAAGCAATAACCTCCAACCAAACACCAGAAAATGAAACCATCTTGGAATGCCGTAAACTTCTGAAATACCTCAACAACCAAAATAAATTAATAGCCTTCCAGTGGATACCCTCACACATCGGAATAGTTGGCAATGAAATAGCTGATGGACTTGCCAAAAAGGGTACCAAAATACGGATAACAACCCACCCCAATTCGAACCTCCACAGAAAGATCAAAGAAATTTAGAAAGCATTCCAAATGGAAAACATGAAAGAAAACATTGCAACAGCCAGAGGGAAATCATGGGAAAAAATTGATGAGCTATACACAGAAATAAAATATAAAGGCCACAAGGAAGCAGTAGCAAAATTCAGACTGATGTCAGGACACGACTGCCTGGCTCACCATCTCCACAGAACAAACGTTTTCCAATCCGACAGATGTGTCATATGCAAAGACCCAGACCTGATCATGGACAAACACCACCTTCTAGTCTGTCCAGCCTTAAATCCAACTGCACAACACTCTAAGGACATTGTTCGCTTGTACTGGGAAGCCAGAGAGAAAATGACTTAAGCGTCAAATCTCGCCATTAGAAAACAACAACATAAATTGATTGTTGCAAATCATTTTCGGAAAGTTCCAGAAGAGCTAAATAGTCTGCAAAAAGAATAGCATCGAGTTTGAGGTTCCTATTGATGGGTATATATCCTCGTTGTGTTTTCCTCCATTCGTTTATTAATTTATTCATATATATAATGAAAAGCACCGGTGAAAGTCCACATCCCTGTCTTACTCCAGTGTTGATCTTTTCCCAAGAAGATAATTTGCCATCTTGTTTAACAGAGATTTCATTATCTTTATAGGTGTTGAAGATATTAGTAATATATTGTTGTGGAACGTTATCATCAGCTAAAATTTGTAGTAATATATTTCTGTCTATTTTGTCAAAAGCCTTTATGAAATCAACGAAGGCGATATGAGTTTCTATATTGAATTCCTTGTGCTTTCCTAATAGTAGTTTTACAGTGAAGAATC
Source organism: Diploptera punctata (assembly GCA_030220185.1). NCBI lineage: Eukaryota > Metazoa > Arthropoda > Insecta > Blattodea > Blaberidae > Diploptera > Diploptera punctata. Next base: position 36,101 of record JASPKZ010009402.1, read on the forward strand.
CATCTGTACAAGATCTACCCTTTCTGATTCCATTCTGCTCTTCTCCAATTATATTTTCATACATTTTTCTCAATTTATTCTTAACTATATTAGCATAAATTTTATATCCAGAGTTCAACAAGCTAATTCCACGATAGTTATCTTTGATTTGGCGACTTCCTTTTTTGAAGATTGGTATTACAATGGATTTGTTCCAGCTTTGTGGTGGTTCTTGTCCTTCCCATATCACATTAAGGAGAATAAGAAATCTGTCTAAAATTTTTTTAGTTGAGAATTTAAATAATTCTTGATTAATGTGGTCTTCTCCGGGAGCTTTGTTACTTTTTAATGATTTAACATCAGTTAATTCATCTATAGAAATTTGTTCCAAAGCAGTGTTATTAGAGATTGGTATTTGTAATAAATCATCCTTTTGTGTCCATAAATGATGAAAGTAGGTAAGCCAAGATTCTTCAGATATACAATTTAAATGTGCATTTTCTCTTGAATCATTATTTAAATTTTTTAAAACTTTATATATTTTTGGTTGAGGCCTAGTGATATTTTCCAAAAATGAGACAAATTGTTCCCAGCTTTGTCTATGTTTTTTGCGAACTTCAATTTTAGCTATGGCTCTCTTCCTATGATACTCTACTGTATCTTCATCTTTTTTTGTAGACAGAAATTTTTTGTACGCTTCACGTTTATTATCAATTACTTTTTTGATGTTTTCATCCCATATCCGTAGTCCTTTTTTTCGATTCCATTTAGTTTTGATACCCAGGCTTTCATTTGCTGCTTGTGTCAAAATACTTTGTAGAGCAAGCCATTCTTCTTCAATATATTAAAGCGAGTTAAGAAATAATATACTTTCATTAAAGAATTGTTTGTTATTTACAAATATTTGTTTTTTCATTAAGAGAGGAGAAAAGATTACGGGTTGAATCTATGAACGCATTAGACCGTAAAAGGCGTTCTCTGCTGAGAAAGTTGTATCCTAATATGAGTTTGCTTACTCAGAAATCTGTTCATGTGATAATAATTGTTGAAATTCGTAAGCTACCTGACGAGGTAACTTAAGAGAGAAACAAATCGTGAGAATCCCGAAGGGAACCGATGTAGTTTGAAACCTTGCCGCGTACCTTGCTGCTTTATCCAAGATGTCGGACCTTGAAGACTTCGATCATGTTTTCGGTATACGCAAAAAAGAGGAGTTTGATAGAGTCTGCCAAAGAATTCAACTGGAAGAACAGGAGAATCGGCATAATATTGCACGATGCAGACATCATTGTATACGATATTATTTGCGGGACACAAGCGTAAATGCGTTCCTCTAGCAGACGAAAATAACGGAAGTGGTTTTATCGCTGAGAATTCTGGGTAATTTCTTGCCAATATTACGAAAACGAAGACTTTCATGCATGACCAGTTAGTGGGTAGCTAATTCGATCTTTGCACTTGCTCACGGTGAGTCAGCTCACCAGATTGGAAGTAATTTGAGTAGAGACTAATGTATTTGCATGCGGCCCTACATGTATTTGAGGATAAAGCATACAGGAACATTTTTGGATCAAAGTGAGACAGTCAGATGATTGGAGAAAATTACATAACACTGAGATACATGATCTTTATGGAAAATCTGATGTCTCAGAGTTGGATAGGCAGGACACATGCCATGGGGAATAAAAAATGGGCATATTTATAGGAAAACTAGAGGGCAAGTGTCCAGTAGGGGGTAGGATAAGGATCAGGTAGGAAAATAATATTATCCATGATTTGAGGGAGATGAATTATACAGGGAATGACTGGAAAATATCAGCCCAGGATAGAGATGTATGGAGAGTTAATGTCCATTTGGCCATGATCCTCCAGGTTCAGTAGTGTCGGTGTTATCTACCTGTCTCTAACTTCTCTCAAATCCTGCCGAATCTTCTCTCTCCCTTGTGCTGCTGTATCAGGAAACAGTCTTTCTCCGATTGCTGTCAGTTTATGACTAGCTTGTTCACGTTCAGACAGTAGGATCTGCATCTTTGCTTCCACATTGTTTGTTGAATCTTCCTCTCCGAGATGGTCTTCAAGAGGACGAGCCTTACTTAAGACATGTAGCAACTGTACAGTTGTATGCATATGGAGTGTATTATACTCACCTGCTAAGTGATTTCGTGTACTTATTCTGTATGTGTATAAAATGGTGTGTCATATCAAATCGTAATTTGTCAACTCCACAATGTGTTGGATCAAATCATGTAATGTACAATTTCCATTCGTTAAAAGGTGTTTCATCTTCCTGCCTAATTAAGTTTCATGTTGCTTTTAGACAGCTGTTTCTGTTTAATCATGTGGCTCATTGATGATAAATATGTTGGCAGAAGAAAAAGTAATAATACAAAATGAAAGCGAGAAATACAGAAAAATATATGCTATGCAAACTAAGTGAATTTCTCACTAAGTCAAATTTTGGTCCGATTTAGCTGGTTATGACATATCATTCTTTTGTTAATTAAATTTATTGTATGTATACAGTTTCATTGCAAGAAAACAAACATAGCCCACTAGTCTTAATTTTAAATTTCAGCTTTTTTATGCAAACTCCCCACACCTAATGGTTGGATTTAATTGATTTTGGAAAATATCTTTCTTGTTTTATTTCAATGGCATGTACCAAGTTTTGTTGTAAAAGAAATGCTACTGCTAGAGTGATGTTCTAATTTTTTGCTTGATGTTAATTAAACTTCTAATTAATAGTGGGTGCTGAACATATTTTTAACGACTCACCTCATACAATTTCAAATTTCTTTAATACCGATGGTTTCAGACAACATCTTGTCCCTCTTCAGTCATGATTTCCACTGATGAAATTGTCACAACTGAAGAGGGACAAGATATTGTCTAAAACCGTCGGTATCAAAGAAATTTGAAAATGCATGAGGTGAGTCATTAAAAATATGTTCTCCACTCACTATTAATGATATAACCTCATAATGTTTACTTCCCAACATTAATTTAAATATAAAACTTCTAATTGCTTGATTTTGCTGGGAAAATTGACCTTAATATTTAATTTTAGGAAGTTATATTTTGAGGTTATTTTAATTTAATAAATTGACCTTACTTTCCTATAGTACTGACTAAAAAAATAGTATTTTAAGAGATTGTAGAAATCCAACTAAGATGGTATGGACATATAATGAGAAGAAGAGACAAAGAAACTAACAAAGAAGTATTGAAATGGATACCTCCTGGAAAAGGAATACATGGTACACCAAAGCCAACATGGATGAAGGGAATTCAAGACAACATGAAGAGAAATATGACAGAAGACCAGGAAGTGTGGAAGAAAAAAAAATTATACTTTGGTTGAGGATACCTGTGTAAATAACAGAAACAATCCTGAAATAAAAAAAAAACAAATAAATAAATAAATAAATTGCAATCATTAAGAATGTAGAGAGCCACATGGAGATTCAAAATGTATTATAACAAAAAATGTTTTTAAAAAAGTGTTAAAAGCATTTTGATGATGCAAAATTACAAACTTTAATCAATTGTATCTTGTTTCAGAATAAACTATAAAAATTGAGATTTATTACATTTGATAATTTTCACAGCGTCTGAATGTTGATATTAACATGACCAGATCAGAATCATTCTAAATGAGATTTGTATAAGGTTATAAAAGGAGAAGAATTAAATTTAAAACAAATTACACCTATAGTTAAAAAATACAGAACAAACTGGAGACATCAAATCCAACAAATGCCACACACACACACACACATACACACAGAGTATTCTTAATATAGATTACATTAAAATGAGTCATCACCTGCTACTTTTAGGGTCGTATGCAAAGACATTAGTCTCTACTCAAATTACTTCCAATCACTGGTGAGCTGAGATCGAATTAACAGCCGCCTTAACCGGTCATGCATGAATGTTGACGTTTTCGTAATATTGGCAACGAATTACCCAGAATTCTCAGCGATAAAACCACTTCCGTTATTTTCGTCTGCTATAGAGGAATGCATTTATGCTTGCATCCCGCAAATAATACCGTATACAAACACGTCTGCGACGTGCAATATTACGCCGATTCTCCTGTTCTTCCAGTTGAATTCTTTGGTAGACTGTATCAAATTCCTCTTCTCCGTGTATACCGAAAACATGATCGAAGTCTTCAAGGTCCGACATCTTGGATAAGTTTCAAACTACATCGGTTACCATCGGTTCCCTTCGGGATTTTCACATAAGTTTATATCTTGAGCTACGATCTTAAGGTACCTTGTCAGGTAGCTTATAAATTATTACCGCGTGAATAGATTTCTGAGTAAGAAAAATGTGTTTGAATAAAACTTTATCAGCAGAGAACGCCTTTTACTGTCTAATGCGTTCAAACATTCGACCCTTAGTTATGTTGGCGAAAGTTGTCTGTGTTCAAGGGATTGTAAATGGAAGTAGAAAATAATCATGAAATACCATTTTTAGACCTTAAATTGATTAGGAATGAAGAGAAAATAGAATTTGGAATCTACAGAAAAGAAACTCACATCGACAATTATATAAAAGCTACTGGATTTAACCATTTTTCACACAAACAGGCATTATTTAATAGTTTAACACACAGACTTGTGAACGTTCCCATGAGCAAAGAAAATTACAATAAAGAGAAAGAACACATCATAAAAATTGCGAAGGATAATGGTTTTCAAGAGAAGATGATACACAAGAAAATAAATAAATTCAAAGAACAAAAAATCATTAATGAAAGTACTCTTCAGACAGATAAAAATATTGGTAAAAAATTCAAGAAGTTCACATACCATCCTTTAGTATTTGACAAGTTTCAAAAAATCTTCAACAAATTCAACATTAAATTAGCACCGAAAAATGATTACAGCTTAGGTAATTTAATAAAAACCAACAAAAATGAAAAGATTGAAGACTGCAAAAAATCGGGAATTTATCAAATTAATTGTAAAGATTGTGAAAAGATATACATAGGAAAAACAAAAAGGAATCTAAATACAAGATTAAAAGAACACCTCAGAAATGTTAAAAATGGAGAAACCGAAAAATCTGCAATAGCTGCACATGCCTGGTCAGAAAAACATAGAATAGAAACCAAAACAAAATTACTTAAACAATTGGAAAAACCGAAGGAACTCACAATTTGGGAAAAAATTTACATATGCAAAATGAAAATACAACTATGAATTTTGAAATACCCGGTTATAAGGAGAGAGGACTGATTTGGAAATTCTTCGGTCGGCCACCAGATGGCGCGGAGGTCAGTCTGCAGGATAGAAGGCCGTTGGACGTCAGTTGTGAACGTGACACAGCATTGAGAATGTCACATATGATGTGATGAAACCCTGGGTCTGCTAAGAATTAATGAAGTATGAGGTGAGTGAAATAATAAAAAAATAAACAATATTAAAAAACCTCATAGTGTTATTTCCTATCTACATAACTTAATGTATTATTCTATTTAGAAACTAACTCCTTTACCTGTTGCTAATCTGAGAAATGAGTGGTTTGATTCTGTCAGCTCCGCTGTAGTTGAGAAGTGAATGTGAGCGATCTACAAAATCATCAATTTCCTTCTCTTTTGCTGTAATAAGTTCTCTCTCTTTCCCACGGAAACTTTCAAGTTGAGATTCCTTCTGAGCCAGAGTAGCCTGCAGTTGCTGATCTCTGAAAGCTGCTTCTGTTGTACGGAACCATTTTGTTTGTTTATCCAGCTGATCTTCAAATTCAAGCCACTGCTTGAACATTCCTTCCAGTTTAGCTTCCACTGCATCTACAAAATAAATTCAATAATAATAATGCATTTTCCGGAGTGTGGCTCTAGTGGCACAAAGCCAGCTTCTTATCTAGTGGGCCCAGTGGAGTTGAAAATTTTAATTGTAAAATGTTCAATCTCATGGGCCGGAGGGGTGGTGGCATACAATTTTTAATCACTAGATTGTGCACTAAATCGCAAATCCCTCAACAGTGCATATGTTGAGAAGGCATGGGGCATTGCTGATAATGATTCATACATTCAGCTTGGAGGCCCCCTTGGGTGTTTTTTTCAATAGGAGTTAGTTATGTGTCGGCACCAGGTTTCACTTTCTCCCTTCTCTTTGTTATCATCCCTCGTACAACACACCTTACACAAACACATAAACATATTCATAGTTAAATAACATTATCCATCCATCCATAGTAATTCTGTCCAAAGGCAGGTCCTTCACTGCAATCATAGCATTTTCAATCTATGCTTGCAGCTTTACTAGGGAATTGTAGGTGTGGTAGCTTCCCGTTGCTTTCCACACAGTGAAGGATGTTGATGATGATGATGATAAGGATAAAGGTGATGATGATGGATTTTGGGGACTGTTTGGGCCTTAAAGTTTTCCTGACATTTGTCTTACAGGCGAGGAAAAACCCCGATAAAAACCTCACCCAGAAAAACTGACCCCGACCGGGGATCGAACCCGGGCCCGCTGCATGACAAGGCAGCAAACTACCTCGAGACCACAGCTTGAGGTTCTTAATTCATGAATTAATGAGTCATTTTTTTTACATCTTACCTCATAGTTTTCTACGTTCTCTTAAACAAGGGAACTGCAGTTTTCAAGAGAACCATCTCTCTCATTTTCAACCGACACTATTAAGAAAACATAAACTTTGAGGTAAGATGTAAAAAAATGACTCATTAATTCATGACGTAAACATATATGGAGAGAATGGAGCAGGAAACTGGTATACATGCTATTCCATTCAGCAACTTCCCAGTGAAGTCTCCTGATGCATCACCGATGGACTTTTGTGCCTTTTGTGCCACTGGGAAACAGGTGTCCTAGAACAATAAACGGTCTCTGGAAAGCATGCAAAGAGGTGTGGGAACTTCTAGACATGGCTGTGCTGCGTAAGAGTCTTCTGCAGTGGAAACTCCGATGCCGAGCCATAGCTCGGGTAAAGGACCATCAAATAGAGCATGATCGATGGTGGAGACACGGCTTTTCTTAAGGTAAAACTTAAAATTCATCTGTTATCAGAGATCAGAAACAACCCTCCCTACTCATCCTGCACTCCTCTCTGTACCCAATACAAGAACACATCAGATATGTAAAGTGGTCTACCCAAATAGATCACATTAATCCCATCTAGTATGGAACCTGAAACATGAAAAGTGCAGTGAGGGGCATTAGAACACATACATATCAAATAAATGGTAAAGTATATTTGAGAGAAAAATATATGCTCAGACTGGGGTTTGAACCCAGGACCTTTTGCTTTCTATGCAAATGCTTACTAATTGAGCTACCTGAGCACTCCATACACTGTTAATTTCCAAGCACTAAATGCTATGGACCGTTACTCGATCTTGCTTCTTTATTAAGAAGACCTTTATTGGGAATTTTACATTACATTATAAAGCCAGCATGGCCTCTTTCAATGTTTTTAATATACATCTCAATGAAGGATAAATTATTTTGAAGTGAAAAATATACTCTCTTCAAATATGATTTGTCCTTCATTGAGATGTATTAAATGAATAATAAAAACATTGAAAGAGTAAAGTATTTATCTTCATAGCTATTTAGTTGGGGTTTTAATGTGTCTACTTTACTTTCATTAATATTTGAAGGAAATGACACTATGACTAAGTTATGTAGATAGGAAACATATCAAAATGGCTTAGCAACAAATTTAAAGGTATGGAAAAATTTGAAAATTTAGCAGTAGAAAATTCTTACCAATTAGTTGAAAAATTAGAAAATGTAGAAATAGAACCTTCAGAAAGATTGGTCTCATTTGACGTCACTTCATTGTTCACAAACATCCCGACTGACACAACTTTGAAAATTTTAGAAAAATGGTTGAAAGAAAACAAATTAGATGATGATAGCATTAAAGAATACATAAAACTAACAAAATTATGCTTAAATCAAATGTTCTTCACCTTTAGAGGAAAATACTTTAGACAAAAATCAGGACTTGCAATGGGAAATCCATTATCACCATTCTTACCAAACATGTTTATAGGGAACTTTGAATGTCATGTAACCAAAGCACACCCTTTGATGTTTAAATTTTGGAGAAGATATGTAGATGATATCATAGCAATAGTAAAACAGAAACAATTAGAAGATGCCATTAAACTGTTAAATATTCAAAATAAAACAATGAAATTTACAATGGAAGTAGAAAATAATCATGAAATACTATTTTTAGACCTTAAATTGATTAGGAATGAAGAAAATAGAATTTGGAATCTACAGAAAAGAAACTCACATCGACAATTATATAAAAGCTACTGGATTTAACCATTTTTCACACAAACAGGCATTATTTAATAGTTTAACACACAGACTTGTGAACGTTCCCATGAGCAAAGAAAATTACAATAAAGAGAAAGAACACATCATAAAAATTGCGAAGGATAATGGTTTTCAAGAGAAGATGATACACAAGAAAATAAATAAATTCAAAGAACAAAAAATCATTAATGAAAGTACTCTTCAGACAGATAAAAATATTGGTAAAAAATTCAAGAAGTTCACATACCATTCTTTAGTATTTGACAAGTTTCAAAAAATCTTCAACAAATTCAACATTAAATTAGCACCGAAAAATGATTACAGCTTAGGTAATTTAATAAAAACCAACAAAAATGAAAAGATTGAAGACTGCAAAAAATCGGGAATTTATCAAATTAATTGTAAAGATTGTGAAAAGATATACATAGGAAAAACAAAAAGGAATCTAAATACAAGATTAAAAGAACACCTCAGCAATGTTAAAAATGGAGAAACCGAAAAATTTGCAATAGCTGCACATGCCTGGTCAGAAAAACATAGAATAGAAACCAAAACAAAATTACTTAAACAATTAGAAAAACCGAAGGAACTCACAATTTGGGAAAAAATTTACATATGCAAAAATGAAAATACAACTATGAATTTTGAAATACCCGATTATAAGGAGAGAGGACTGATTTGGAAATTCATCGGTCGGCCACCAGATGGCGGGGACGTCAGTCTGCAGGATAGATGGCGGTTGGACGTCAGTTGTGAACGTGACACAGCATTGAGAATGTCACAAATGATGTGAAGAAACCCAGGTTTTTCCAATTGTTGGAAAAACCGAAGGAACTCACAATTTGGGAAAAAATTTACATATGCAAGAATGAAAATACAACTATGAATTTTGAAATACCCGGTTATAAAGAAAGAGGACTGATTTGGAAATTCTTCAGTCAGCCACCAGATGGCGCGGAGGTCAGTCTGCAGGATAGAAGGCCGTTGGACGTCAGTTGTGAACATGACGCAGCATTGAGATGTCACAAAAGATGTGAAGAAACCCAGGTTTTTCCAATTGTTGGAAAAACCGAAGGAACTCACAATTTGGGAAAAAATTTACATATGCAAGAATGAAAATACAACTATGAATTTTGAAATATCCGGTTATAAAGAAAGAGGACTGATTTGGAAATTCTTCAGTCAGCCACCAGATGGCGCAGAGGTCAGTCTGCAGGATAGAAGGCCGTTGGACGTCAGTTGTGAATATGACGCAGCATTGAGATGTCACAAAAGATGTGAAGAAACCCAGGTTTTTCCAATTGTTGGAAAAACCGAAGGAACTCACAATTTGGGAAAAAATTTACATATGCAAGAATGAAAATACAACTATGAATTTTGAAATACCCGGTTATAAAGAAAGAGGACTGATTTGGAAATTCTTCAGTCGGCCACCAGATGGCGCGGAGGTCAGTCTGCAGGATAGAAGGCCGTTGGACGTCAGTTGTGAACATGACGCAGCATTGAGATGTCACAAAAGATGTGAAGAAACCCAGGTTTTTCCAATTGTTGGAAAACCGAAGGAACTCACAATTTGGGAAAAAATTTACATATGCAAGAATGAAAATACAACTATGAATTTTGAAATATCCGGTTATAAAGAAAGAGGACTGATTTGGAAATTCTTCAGTCAGCCACCAGATGGCGCAGAGGTCAGTCTGCAGGATAGAAGGCCATTGGACGTCAGTTGTGAACATGACGCAGCATTGAGATGTCACAAAAGATGTGAAGAAACCCAGGTTTTTCCAATTGTTGGAAAAAACCGAAGGAACTCACAATTTGGGAAAAAAATTTACATATGCAAGAATGAAAATACAACTATGAATTTTGAAATATCCGGTTATAAAGAAAGAGGACTGATTTGGAAATTCTTCAGTCAGCCACCAGATGGCGCAGAGGTCAGTCTGCAGGATAGAAGGCCGTTGGACGTCAGTTGTGAACATGACGCAGCATTGAGATGTCACAAAAGAGTGTGAAGAAACCCAGGTTTTTCCAATTGTTGGAAAAACCGAAAGAACTCACAATTTGGGAAAAAATTTACATATGCAAGAATGAAAATACAACTATGAATTTTGAAATACCCGGTTATAAAGAAAGAGGACTGATTTGGAAATTCTTCAGTCAGCCACCAGATAGCGCAGAGGTCAGTCTGCAGGATAGAAGGCCGTTGGACGTCAGTTGTGAATATGACGCAGCATTGAGATGTCACAAAAGATGTGAAGAAACCCAGGTTTTTCCAATTGTTGGAAAAACCGAAGGAACTCACAATTTGGGAAAAAATTTACATATGCAAGAATGAAAATACAACTATGAATTTTGAAATACCCGGTTATAAAGAAAGAGGACTGATTTGGAAATTCTTCAGTCGGCCACCAGATGGCGCGGAGGTCAGTCTGCAGGATAGAAGGCCGTTGGACGTCAGTTGTGAACATGACGCAGCATTGAGATGTCACAAAAGATGTGAAGAAACCCAGGTTTTCCAATTGTTGGAAAACCGAAGGAACTCACAATTTGGAAAAAAATTTACATATGCAAGAATGAAAATACAACTATGAATTTTGAAATATCCGGTTATAAAGAAAGAGGACTGATTTGGAAATTCTTCAGTCAGCCACCAGATGGCGCAGAGGTCAGTCTGCAGGATAGAAGGCCATTGGACGTCAGTTGTGAACATGACGCAGCATTGAGATGTCACAAAAGATGTGAAGAAACCCAGGTTTTTCCAATTGTTGGAAAAACCGAAGGAACTCACAATTTGGGAAAAAATTTACATATGCAAGAATGAAAATACAACTATGAATTTTGAAATATCCGGTTATAAAGAAAGAGGACTGATTTGGAAATTCTTCAGTCAGCCACCAGATGGCGCAGAGGTCAGTATGCAGGATAGAAGGCCATTGGACGTCAGTTGTGAACATGACGCAGCATTGACATGTCACAAAAGATGTGAAGAAACCCAGGTTTTTCCAATTGTTGGAAAAACCGAAGGAACTCACAATTTGGGAAAAAATTTACATATGCAAGAATGAAAATACAACTATGAATTTTGAAATACCCGGTTATAAAGAAAGAGGACTGATTTGGAAATTCTTCAGTCAGCCACCAGATGGCGCAGAGGTCAGTGTGCAGGATAGAAGGCCGTTGGACGTCAGTTGTGAACATGACGCAGCATTGAGATGTCACAAAAGATGTGAAGAAACCCAGGTTTTTCCAATTGTTGGAAAAACCGAAGGAACTCACAATTTGGGAAAAAATTTACATATGCAAGAATGAAAATACAACTATGAATTTTGAAATACCCGGTTATAAAGAAAGAGGACTGATTTGGAAATTCTTCAGTCAGCCACCAGATGGCGCGGAGGTCAGTCTGCAGGATAGAAGGCCGTTGGACGTCAGTTGTGAACATGACGCAGCATTGAGATGTCACAAAAGATGTGAAGAAACCCAGGTTTTTCCAATTGTTGGAAAAACCGAAGGAACTCACAATTTGGGAAAAAATTTACATATGCAAGAATGAAAATACAACTATGAATTTTGAAATATCCGGTTATAAAGAAAGAGGACTGATTTGGAAATTCTTCAGTCGGCCACCAGATGGCACGGAGGTCAGTCTGCAGGATAGAAGGCCGTTGGACGTCAGTTGTGAACATGACGCAGCATTGAGATGTCACAAAAGATGTGAAGAAACCCAGGTTTTTCCAATTGTTGGAAAAACCGAAGGAACTCACAATTTGGGAAAAAATTTACATATGCAAGAATGAAAATACAACTATGAATTTTGAAATACCCGGTTATAAAGAAAGAGGACTGATTTGGAAATTCTTCGGTCGGCCACCAGATGGCGCGGAGGTCAGTCTGCAGGATAGAAGGCCGTTGGACGTCAGTTGTGAACATGACGCAGCATTGAGATGTCACAAAGGATGTGAAGAAACCCAGGTTTTTCCAATTGTTGGAAAAACCGAAGGAACTCACAATTTGGGAAAAAATTTACATATGCAAGAATGAAAATACAACTATGAATTTTGAAATACCCGGTTATAAAGAAAGAGGACTGATTTGGAAATTCTTCAGTCAGCCACCAGATGGCGCGGAGGTCAGTCTGCAGGATAGAAGGCCGTTGGACGTCAGTTGTGAACATGACGCAGCATTGAGATGTCACAAAAGATGTGAAGAAACCCAGGTTTTTCCAATTGTTGGAAAAACCGAAGGAACTCACAATTTGGGAAAAAATTTACATATGCAAGAATGAAAATACAACTATGAATTTTGAAATATCCGGTTATAAAGAAAGAGGACTGATTTGGAAATTCTTCAGTCGGCCACCAGATGGCGCGGAGGTCAGTCTGCAGGATAGAAGGCCGTTGGACGTCAGTTGTGAACATGACGCAGCATTGAGATGTCACAAAAGATGTGAAGAAACCCAGGTTTTTCCAATTGTTGGAAAAACCGAAGGAACTCACAATTTGGGAAAAAATTTACATATGCAAGAATGAAAATACAACTATGAATTTTGAAATACCCGGTTATAAAGAAAGAGGACTGATTTGGAAATTCTTCGGTCGGCCACCAGATGGCGCGGAGGTCAGTCTGCAGGATAGAAGGCCGTTGGACGTCAGTTGTGAACATGACGCAGCATTGAGATGTCACAAAAGATGTGAAGAAACCCAGGGTCTGCTATGAATTATGAAGTATGAGGTGAGTAAAATAATAAAAAATAAACAATATTAAAAAACCTCATAGTGTTATTTCCTATCTACATAACTTAATAAGCTTTTACTTGCCGCAGGCTTACATTTATCAGGTTGCATGAGTGCCTTAGCACATCATGTAGGAGAAGGTAGATCCATAACACTTGATGTTACACAGTATACATGAACGTCCAACAAGGATGATTGCTATCCTGAGTCACAGCAGTGTGTGTGCAGATTTTACATCACGAATTACTGTATTCGTATCATCTCCAGCAAGTGCAAGCTCTCAAGAATGCAGATTTCCCTCCTTACTTACTTACTCACTCACTGGCACTATCAAACGAGTACGTTCATGACCGCGCGGACATAAGCTCTCCATACATCCCTATCCTGAACTAATGCTTACCAATCATTCCCTGTATAATCTACTTCCCTCAAATCATAGTTAATGTTATTCTCCCACCTCATTCTTGGTCTACCAACAGGGCATTTTCCCTCTGGCTTTCCTACAAGAAGCTTCCATGCACATCTTTCATTCCCCATATGCGCAACATGTCCCATGTCCTGCCCATCGCAGTCTACGAGACTTAACTGTTCTTATTATATGGGGTGAATCATAATTATGGTTATACGTTTGATAGCATTGTGTGATGAAAATATTACCGTTATAGGAAACGTGAAATTACCGTTAGAAAGGCAATTATTCAAATCACAGAAACGGAATAAAAGAAAACAGTGTAGAACTGATGTCATTAGTCAAAATGGCATTGAATATGAAACAGCAAATTACAATTGCTGCATGGGCAATAATGTATGCTAATGATCGTGAGGCCGCAAGACGTGAGTTTAACATAGCATTGCAGCTGTCGACTGTGGGCAAAATATATTCTTTATTTAAAATTAAATATAGTTTATTTTTGTCCAGTAATGGAAAATGTTAAAATCTCACATCAAATAATAAATACAGCTTATTTAGGTTGTCTATTATCATAATCACTTTACCAACCCAACAGAAACTCTATAACACAATGGTTGAATATAGGATATATATATATGGATATTATAAATATATTTTTGACATTTGGCAATGAAGGCAAATATGATATGAAAAGAAAAATGAATGCTTGAGTCGGGATTTGAACTCGAGTCTCTAAAATAACTTTAGAGACTCGAGTTCAAATCCCGACTCAAGCATTCATTTTTCTTTTCATATCATATATATATATATATATATATATATATATATATATATATGCAGATTTTAAGTAGAATTAATTTGGTAAATTCAATAAAAAGTCATATATTTTAGGTCACTTGCCATCATTATAAAGTAATGCAGCAATAAATTTCTGTACAATTTTTTTTCTGAGAAAACCGTACATTTGTCATAAGCATATAGATTACCAGTCCTGCGTAGACCTGTACATAGATTAACCAACTCAGAAAAAAAACACACATGGAAAATATTCTAGAGATAATAATAATAATATAATAATAATAATAATAATAACCAGACTGTAAGGAATGCAAAACTAAGATATGCCCATACTATTATTACACAATCTATGTCCAACTCAGCTGACATGTGGAAAAATTTAAAATCAATAGGCCTCTGTCAAAATAAACTACAGGTAGAAACAGCTGACCTACCACTAGATGAGTTGAATGACCATTTTACCCGCCTCCCTTCTGACAACACCTCACAACAAAAACAACAGACAATAGATGAACTAATGTCATATTCCCAACCTACCCGAGACAAATTCTTTTTTTCCTATATCTCACCTAATGACGCCAAAAGAGCAGTATTACGTATTAAATCTAAAGCACAAGGAATAGACAATATAACAATAACTCTCCTGCAAAAAATAATAGACATTATTCTCCCAACAATAACCGACATTTTTAATGCCTCTATAATGACCGGGACCTATCCCAGACTCTGGAAAATGGCTCTAGTTCGTCCTACACCGAAATCAAACACTCCCACAACACTCGATGATTATAGACCAATTAGTATTCTTCCCTGTTTATCTAAAGCACTGGAACACATAATACACTCACAGTTAACACGGATAACCTCACCACCATCAAACGACTTACTTGATGAAAATAAGTCTTGGTTTTAGAACCGGACATCACACAAGTTACCTGCACGAATTGGACATTGTAGAGAAATTAAGAGGACGGTAATGGACAAAAGCAAAATCAAAGCACAACTAGTCCTACTCGACTACAGCAAAGCCTCTGACACAGTAGATATAGAATTAATGCTTCAGCGAGAATTAAGGGACATACATCTGTCGGAAAAACTGCCTTGGATTGGTTTGCATCTTACCTCACTAATCGTCAGCAATCAGCTTCTGTTAATAATCGCATTTCTTCCTGGCGCTTGGTGAGGAAAGGGGTACATCCAAGGGCGGCGTCCTCGCTCCTCTTCTCTTCTCGATTTATATTAATGACGTGACCAAAGAAACTACAAAAATGAAAAGCATCATCTTTACGCTGACGACCTACAGATTTACACACACTTTAGGCCTGACGAAAATTAAAGAATATAGTGACAAAGCAAACCACTGACCTAGGGCATAAATATTTAGGCCTCCAGACAAGATGGGTGACTCGAAACCTAAATCGTAAAACAAAACAGCGAAGGCAATAATTATCGCGACATCCAATGCTATTACCACCTCATAAACAATCGGCAATATGCAGGATGTCATATTAGATAAGGAACAAATTCCTTATACCGACGTGGTTAAAAAATTGGGATTTTACTTAGATTCTAATTTAAAATGGCATGAGCAAGTAAAACAAACATCTAAAAGGATCTTCTCCCTGAATGCATTCACTAAACGGACTTAAACATTTTCTTCCTACAACTCTTAAAAGAATTTTAATCCAAACTTTAGTGATGCCGCATTTTGACTACTGTGACGTTCTACTAACTGACATAAGTGACGGATTGTCGGACAAACTGCAGCGTGTCCATAATATGTGTATCAGATTCATATTTAATGTTCGAAAATACGATCACATTTCTCCATTATTCCACGAATTGTCATGGCTATATCTAAAAGAGAGAAGAAAATCGCACTGTCTAATTCTCCTATTTAAGATCCTACATACCTCGATTCCCAATTATTTATCATCCCGTTTCCAGTATCTATCCTCAAACCATAACTTAAACACAAGATCACAACATAGTCTCTTACTTAATATAACGCAACATAGGACATCACATCACTCCATGTCATATACCATCTCCACTTCTCGCAACTGGAATTCCCTACCACAAGAAATAAGGGGCTGCCGGACATTGGCATCTTTTAAAAGAAATCTAAATTTATATTTGCTCTAAACTCGACTTCATTATTATCCAGTGTAAGATATATATATTAATTGGTGTTTCGCGTATAATGTATGATATTTATATTATTATTATTATTATTATTATTATTATTACTATTATTATTATTATTATCGTATCATTATTGTTATTACCCTATGAAATGTTGTTTGTACATGACATTTACATTGCTACATTTCTTGTATCTTTAACTGTTTATAATTAGTACAGTGTATATCTATATTTGTCGAATATTTATTTGTATTTGTGCTGGTTGAGTGGAAGAGAGGGCCTTATGGCCTTAACTCTGCCAGAATAAATAAAGTATTATTATTATATTATTATTATTATTAGAGATATGTATTGAATGTGTGACTACATTCAAACACAAGCTATTTTGAAACTATTGTAATATGTTCACAGCCTTTTTCAATGTTTTTATTTAATCAATTGAGTTGGTGTTTACTTGATGAAAATCCATATTTATTAATTAAATAAAAATAAAACATAGTTATATTTGATTTTCATATTTATTATATAATTCAGTGACAGCTGTTTCGGAACACTGTACTTTCTTCAGACATGTTAACAAATTATGAATTGTGTTCTAACTGATCTAAGCAACAATACAACAATATTTCAATGTTCTTATTATTAATTTCATACATCTCAATGATGGATAAATCATATTTGAAGAGAAAAATTATACGCTCAGACCGGGACTTAAAATCAGGACCCTTGGTTTTCTAGTCCAAGTGCTCTACCATTTGAGCTACCTAAGCAAGTACCGATCTAAACGCAACTTGCTCAGGTAGCTCAAATGGTAGAGCACTTGGACTAGAAAACCAAGGGTCCCGGGTTCAAGTCCCGGTCTGAGCGTATAATTTTTCTCTTCAAATATGATTTATCCATCATTGAGATGTATGAAATTAATAATAAGAACATCGAAAAAAGCCGTACTGGCATTTATAATGTAATGTATAATTCCCAAATATGTCTTCTTAATATAGGAGCCGCCATTTGCAAAGATAGAAGCAAAGGCTTCAAAGCATTTGGTGGGCGGGAATTACAACGTATATAGAGAAAAATTTGCGTTTAGATCGGTACTTGCTCAGGTAGCTCAAATGGTAGAGCACTTGGACTAGAAAACCAAGGGTCCCGGGTTCAAGTCCCGGTCTGAGCGTATAATTTTTCTCTTCAAATATGACAATAATATTTATTTAAATTTTTAAATTTAACAAAGGAGATTCATTCAAATCAAGTTGAGAATTTAACAGTTTTTTACTACTTTTAAATTTATTAATTTCTACAGCCTCCAAAAGATCTAACTTCTTACCCTTATCACAAATATATATAATTTTTCTTAAAAAAAATTATCAGGTGTATATAAATTGAAGTGTGGCACATGTGACAATGTCTATATAGAACAAACTGGTAGACCTTTTATCTCTCGGATAAAGGAACACATGAGAGCATATAACAGAAATTTAGAAAATTCAAAATATGCTAACCACCTATTCCAATTTAATCATTGTTTCGATCCAAATTTTGAAATTTTACATATTTGTGATAAGGGTAAGAAGTTAGATCTTTTGGAGGCTGTAGGAATTAATAAATTTAAAAGTAGTAAAAAACTGTTAAATTCTCAACTTGATTTGAATTAATCCCTTATGTTAAATTTAAAAATTTAAATAAATATTGTTGTATTGTCGCTTAGATCAGTTAGAACACAATTCATAATTTGTTAACATGTCTGAAGAAGGTACAGTGTACCGAAACAGCTGTCACTGAATTATATAATAAATATGAAAATCAAATAAAACTACGTTTCATTTTTATTTAATTAATAAATGTTTTTATTATTCATCCCATACATCTCAATGATGAATAAATCATATTTGAAGAGAAACATCATATGCTCAGACTGGGGTCCTGGGTTCAAATCCCAGTCTGACGTATAATATGTTGACAGCCATTGAAACAGACTGTACATCTCTAATTATATGGGAAAAATTATTGCAGTTCTTTTTTATTCCACCTTAAGCACAGTACATAATATCATTTATATCCATTTTTTGAGTAAGTTTCAACGTTGACAACATAGTCCTCCATACTGGGTCAGGTGGTAGCTTGCATGCTTCCGGACCAGTAGGCCTTGATTCAATACTTGGCGGGATTGAAAATTTTAATTGTTATTTACTTACATATTGGCTTTAGAGCACCATAGCCTCTCCTTTGTTAGGAGTTTCTAGACCAAGATAATTTAGTTATGTTTATTTCCCCACAGATGTAATCAATAGCTTGTACTGACCCAATGAGATATCTAGTAGGAAATAAGGTGTTACATGGATGATTAAGATCTGTAAATTTTGCTTAGAGGCCTTTTTTTTTTAGGCTTAAGATTCTTTTACAAGCCTGAAAATCTTCAGACTCAGAACCCATGGTGTAAAGTCTCTCCCGGAGGACTTGTTCCTTGGATTTCTCCATCCTAAAAAAGTCAATTGACCCTGGCCGGGTTTGATCTCATGACCTTCGGGACTAGAGGCAAGAAACTTAACCTCTAGACCACCAGAAGCGACTTTTAATTTATTGTTACATTTATTTAATCAATTTGACTGTCAATATGTTGAATCTCAGGGCCAGGAGGGGTAGTGGTGTACAATAATGTGCACTAGATTCCTGTAATAAATTACAAATCCCTCTGCAGTAGGATATTAAGCCTGGCTGCCTCCTTGATGCTTTTTCAAAGGAGACGCTTTATATGTGTACATTCAACTTTTATACGGATAATCAATTGAGTTGGTGTTTACTTGATCAAAATCCATATTTATTAATTAAATAAAAATAAAACTTAGTTTTATTTGATTTTCATATTTATTAAAATATAATTCAGTGACAGCTGTTTCGGCACACTGTACCTTCTTCAGACATGTTAACTAGTGATGGGTAATTCGAGAGTGAGTCGTTTAAAAAGAACGCTTCACTACTGTGAAGTGTCAAAAAGTTACTCACTTTTAGTGAACTGCCAGTTCAGAGCACAGAGAAACTTCCAAGTTCAGAGTTCACTACTGCTACTTAAAATTAAAATTTACTTTTTATTTCAAGCTCCAGATGTCTCACTCCAAATCAACTTTCGTTCATTCGTTGATTACTCTACATTTCTCTGCCCATCAACCTTGCATGTCCCCGCCTCTTTCTACGTCATCCATATTGTTCGTACCGCTGTGAGTGTCCGAGAGGAACGAACTATCTTGTCAGAGTGAAATGCCATAGAGGAACGAACTATCTCGCCTGAGTGAAGTTACATAGAAGAACGAACTACCTTGGAAGAGTGAAGTGTCTTAGATGAACGAAGTGGTATCAAAGAACGAACTATCTTAGAAGAGTGAAGTGTTTTAGATGAACGAAGTGGTATCAAAAAACGAACTACCTTGGAAGAGTGAAGTGTCTTAGAGGAACAAACTAACTTGACAGAGTGAATTGGCTTTTAAAACCTCAGTACTTCAAACTATCAACATTCGACATGCTTATTCATACGT
The DNA here is from genome assembly GCA_030220185.1 of Diploptera punctata. Taxonomy (NCBI): domain Eukaryota; kingdom Metazoa; phylum Arthropoda; class Insecta; order Blattodea; family Blaberidae; genus Diploptera; species Diploptera punctata. Next base: position 56,007 of record JASPKZ010009402.1, read on the forward strand.
TACATGTACATTACGGCACTCTCCCGCCTCTTGCTTACATCATCACTCATACGCAGCATTACTCAGGTATTACTCCTTTTGATCTACGGCATTACTAACGCTACAAATCTAATGTAGTCTAATATTACAATCACTTTACATTTTATTTACTGGAATTCCGAAAGTATTTAATAAAAATCTATTTTATCCAAGTTTTTAAAACAACATATTTTACTAGGTTTACAAAAAGCTGTTGTAAATTTAGTAAAAATCTTACTTTGCTAAACATTTAGAGCGAATATGCCGTTCAAGTTTAAAAGCATCCTGCCCCCTGAATGAAACTGTGTTTAGAACAAAAGTTACACTTTGCTTTACCACCGCCAAAATCGGTGAAGAAAACCCCAAATTTCACTACTTTTTCTTGATTGCGAATTAGAAGCAATTCTGTAAAAGTGCACACACAAGGCTAAATTTTGTTGGTCTACCCAGTATTCACCCTCTTTATATTTTTAGTTTAGGGGTTGTAAAAATTAAGATCAAATAATTGCCAATAGTATGATTTTGCATATTTCTTTCTTTCTTTTTAAAGAACTATTATGCAAATAAGAATCAGGAAACTTTTCATTATACTACGGGGGTGCAGAAAGACCTGCATTTGGAACGGGTTTTTTAGTCAGAAGGAGGATCCTATCCGCTATCCGAGATATTAAGTTTGTTAGTGATAGGATATCATACATAATTCTAAAGGGTAAACGACATGATTTTATAATTGTAAATGTACATGCCCCCACAGAAGATAAAGATGACAAGATCAAGGATGAGTTCTATGAAGAATTAGAATGCTTATTTGATAGCCTTTCACGATATCATATGAAAATTGTCTTAGGAGATTTTAATGCAAAAGTGGGGCGGGAAGATATATTCAAACCAACAATAGGCAAATTCAGTCTTCATGAAGATAGTAACGACAACGGGGTTAGATTAGTCACATTTGCCACATCAAAGAATCTCATTGTTAAGAGCACAACATTTCAGCATAAGGATATTCATAAATACACCTGGACGTCCCCAGATGGAGAAACTCGGAACCAGATAGATCATGTATTAGTGGATAAACGCTGGCACAGTAGCATCATTGATGTTAGATCAGTTAGAGGGACAGACTGCAATTCAGATCATCATCTGGTCAGGGTGAAAATCAGACAACGGCTATCGCTTATGAGAGGAACGAACGCTAAAGATGATTCTGTAAAATATGAATTAAAAAACTTGAAAAATGATGAAATGCGGCAAGAATACCAAATCAAAATTGCTAATAGATTTGAAGTACTGGAATCTTCAGATGACAATGTGGCAAACGAAGAAGAAACTGATATAAATAAAGAATGGGAGGCTATAAGAGATACTATTAAATTGTCAGCATCAGAAAGCATTGGTTGTTTAAAAAAGAGGCAAAACAAGAAATGGTTTGATGAGGAATGTGCCGACATTGTAAAGAAAAGAAAGCTAGCAAAAATTAAATGGTTACACGAGCCAAATGAGGTAAATTTAGAGCAATTGGGTAGTGTTAGACGGGAAACCACCAAGTTACTAAAGAGTAAAAAGAGGGAATATTTGAGAGAGAAGATTAATGATCTTGAAATGAATGCAAAAAATAGGAACATTAGAGAATTATATCAGGGAATTAGTATAGAGAAGAAAGGGTTTCAGGCTAGAACAAACACAATTCGGAATGAAAATGGGGATATGATTGCAGATTCCAAGAGTATATTAAATAGATGGAAAGTTATTTTAATCAGCTATTAAATGTACATACAGAACAGGACATTGAGGAGGATAAGTTACAGACAGCAGAAATGCTAGTCGCAGAGCCAAGTGCATTAGAGGTTGAAATGGCAATTGAAAAATTGAAGATGTATAAAGCATCAGGTTCAGATGAGATCCCAGCAGAACTGATAAAATCAGGGGGAGAAAAATTGATGGACAAGATATGCTGGTTGCTTAGTATGATTTGGGAAAAAGAAGCTCTTCCAGACGAATGGAAGGAATCAATTATCGTACCAATTTATAAGAAAGGAGATAATACTGATTGCAACAACTATAGGGGCATCTCATTACTTTCAACTTCGTACAAAATTCTAACAAATATATTAGTAAGCAGACTTACTCCCTATATTGATGACATTCTAGGAGATCATCAATGTGCATTTAGAAGAAACAGGTCTACAACAGATCAGATTTTTAGTATAAGACAGATTTTAGAAAAGAAATGGGAATATAATGGTACTGTACATCAACTATATGTAGACTTCAAAAAAGCATATGATTCAATTAAGAGGGAGAAGTTATATAGTATCCTGCTGGAGTTTGGAATTCCTAAAAAAGTTAGTTAGACTTATACGAATGTGTCTAAATGGCTCAACGAGTAGGGTGCGTGTAGGCAAACAGTTTTCAGACACTTTTGAAATCCAGAATGGGTTAAAGCAAGGAGATGCACTATCTCCTCTACTATTTAATTTTGTACTAGAGCATGCCATTAAATCTTTAGAGAATGAGGAAGGCTTACAACTCAATGGTATTAATAAGCTGTTAGTTTATGCTGATGATGTAGTACTACTGGCCGATAGCGAGGAGATACTAAAGGCCAACACGCACACACTATTGAGTAACACTAAGAAATTAGGACTGGAAGTAAATATCAGTAAAAACTAAATATATGGTCACACGTAGAAATACATTATATAATGGAAATGGACAGCTAATGACAAATGAGGGAATTTTGAGGAATTGGCTGAATTCAAATACCTAGGAACAATAATCACAAATAGGAATGAGATGCACAAAGAAATTAAACATAGGCTCAATTCTGGAAATGCATGCTATTATGCATTGCAGAGACTTTTGATGTCCCAACTCCTTTCAAAAAACGTTAAGCTGAAAATATATAAAACTATTGTTCTACCAGTTATATTATATGGGTGCGAAACATGGACTCTTACTTTAAGAGAGGAAAGGAGATTACGAGTATTTGAGAATAAAGTTCTTAGGAAAATTTTTGGACCAAAGAGAGATGAACAGACAGGTGAATGGAGAAGACTACATAACAATGAACTACATGGTCTTTATAGGAAGCCAGATATAATAAGAACAGTTAAGTCCCGTAGACTGCGATGGGCAGGACATGTTGCACGTATGGGGAATGAAAGACGTGCATGGAAACTTCTTGTAGGAAAGCCAGAAGGAAAACGCCCAGTTGGTAGACCAAGAATGAGGTGGGAGAACAACATTAACTATGATTTGAGGGAAGTAGATTATACAGGGAATGATTGGAAAACATTAGCTCAGGATAGGGATGTATGGAGAGCTCATGTCCGTGCGGCCATGAACCTACGGGTTCGATAGTGCCAGTGAGTAAGTAAGTATTATGCAAATAATATGTGTAAATAATACATACATAAATAAAATAAAATATATCTTCCTTAAAAGTTTTAAAATACTCCACACCTTTTTTTTCAAATTATAGAGTTACAATTTTGTTTTTTATTAACATTTACAACTTGAAATAAAATATATAAACATTGAAAATCTGTATATAAATAAAATTATGCAAATAATACAGTTATAACAGAAATAAAAAGGAGGTATAAATAATTATAAAATAAACAAAAGTATGGTAACAGTGATATTAGAATTTTTCATACTCAAAGTAAAATAGACTTTACAGAACTATTTCCGTTTATCTTTAAAATCCACGGCTACCATGTGGTTGGTTAATGTCAAGTCACCCCAGGCTCGTGTCTTCATGCTTCCCCCTCCAGCCCATTTTTTTTTTTTTGCTTGGCGAATGAAGGGCTTCGCTAAATTTTGTGAACGAACTAGTTGAATTGAATGGTTCACAAAAGTGAGTGCGAGTGAACGAACTACTTCTTGAAATGAACTGGTTGGGCACAACGCTAATGTTAACAAATTATGAATTGTGTTATTATAGTACATATCAACTGGTCTAAGCAACAATACAACAATAATTTATTTAATTTTTTAATTTAACAAAGGTGATTATTGCTTATTTTTTATTATTTCACTCACCTCATACTTCATAAATCATAGCAGACCCTGGGTTTCTTCACGTAATTTGTGACATTGTCAATGCTGCGTCACGTTCACAACTGACGTCCAACGGCCTTCTATCCTGCAGACTGACCTCCGCGCCATCTGGTGGTCCATGTTTGTGATAAGGGTAAGAAGTTGGACCGTTTGGAGGCTGTAGAAATAAATTAATTTAAAAGTAGTAATAAACTGTTAAATTCTCAACTTGATTTGAATGAATCACCTTTGTTAAATTTAAAAATTTAAATAAATTATTGTTGTGTTGCTTAGATCAGTTAGAACACAATTCATAATTTGTTAACATGTCTGAAGAAGGTACAGTGTACTGAAACAGCTGTCACTGAATTATATCTTAATACATATGAAAATCAAATAAAACTAAGTTTTATTTTTATTTAATTAATTTTATAGGAATAAATCACTATGAGGTTTAATTTAAGATAAAATCAAATATTTCATAATTAGTGAATGATTATTTAATTAATTATGAGGAGAGGTATGAAACATTTGATTTTATCTTATATGTGTACCTGGCAGGCATTTTTATTAACCTTGATATGTATTCTCAATGACTATTTAACTCGTAGACCGATAATCGTGCCTCTTCCTGTTCGTAATGAGAGATATCACTACAAATTAACTTCTTTGACAAGCAACACTTTAAAAATTCATATCAAGCACCGTTGAGGTTATGTAATAAGATATTAAATATAAAATTGGTATCTGGTAAGTCAGTCATCCTCAACTAAATTATTAAGCTTCATCAAATAGTTCCAATGAAGTTTATTAATTTATAAGAATTAAATTAATCGTGATTATTTCATACCTCATACTTCTATATTTCTTTAAATAGAGCACTACAGTATCGGCAATTTCTTATCACCATCATCACCTGTTTTCACGATTGTCAATTTTTACTTTTGTTGATAATTATCCAAACTGCCATCTGATGTTCTTTTAAAGAATTATTTTCTAAACTGCCATCTGGTGTTCATTTTAATGAATCATTTTCAAAACCACCATCTGTTGTATTTTTGAAGAACTTTGTAATCAAGCTAGGTTCATCTGGAATTTCGAAGTTCATAGTTCTAGTATGGTTTTTTTGAATATATATTTTTTCCCAAACTGTTAAATCTAAAGGTTTAGATAGATGTTTCAAAAGTTTTGCTTCTTTTTCAATCCTATGATGCTCTAATAAACTATGTGCTGCTATAGCTGATTTTTCAATTTCTCCATTCTTTATATTTCTGAAGTGTTATATTTCTGAAGTGTTTTTTTACGAGTTTTCAAATTCCTTTTTGTTTTTCCTATATATATCCTGTTGCAATCTTTGCAATCAATTTGATAAATTCCAGATTTTTTGTTGTCTGGGGTGTTAAATTTATTATTAGTTAACAGAAGATTACCCAGGCTGAATTTGTTAATTGGAGCCAATGTTATATTAAATTTTCTGAATTTTTTTTAAACTTATTATGAACTTCAGGATGGTAAGTAAATTTTTTGAAATTTACATCTTTTTTGGAATCTTGTTGTAAGGTGGTATATTCCTGTAACCTTTTCTGTTGTTTAAATTTCTTTAAATGATTTTGTATTATGTCTTAATTAAAACAATATAATCATATTGTACATATTGCTAAAATAAATGGTTAAACAATATAATCATATTGTACATATTGCTAAAATAAATGGTTTTAATGAAGACATAATAAAAAATAAATTAAAGAAATTTAAACAACAGAAAAGGTTACACCTTACAACAAGATTCCAAAAAAGATGTAAATTTCAAAAAATTTACTTACCAACCTGAAGTTCATAATAAGTTTAAAAAAAAATTCAGAAAATTTAATATAACATTGGCTCCAATTAACAAATTCAGCCTGGGTAATCTTCTGTTAACTAATAATAAATTTAACACCCCAGACAACAAAAAATCTGGAATTTATCAAATTGATTGCAAAGATTGCAACAGGATATATATAGGGAAAACAAAAAGGAATTTGGAAACTTGTAAGAAAGAACACTTCAGAAATATAAGGAATGGAGAAATTGAAAAATCAGCTATAGCAGCACATAGTTTATTAGAGCATCATAGGATTGAAAAAGAAGCAAAACTTTTGAAACATCTATCTAAACAATATGAGGTGAGTGATAAACATATTCTACCATGAATATACCTCATAGTGAGAATTCCTAAAATAAGTAATCTATCTAAACCTTTAGATTTAACAGTTTGGGAAAAAATATATATTCAAAAAAACCATACTAGAACTTCGAAATTCCAGATGAACCTAGCTTGATTACAAAGTTCTTCAAAAATACAACAGATGTCGGTTTAGAAAATGATTCATTAAAATGAACACCAGATGGCAGTTTAGAAAATAATTCTTTAAAAGAACATCAGATGGCAGTTTGGATAATTATCAACAAAAGTTGGTTGGTTGGTTGGTTGGTATCTAATGTCGAGCACTTGATAATGAAATCATTCGCTCTCTTGCACTCCAATATTTAGCAGAAAGGCTGGTCTCTTCTACAAAAGCTGGACAACGGAGGAGATGGTTTCTTTCCATATCTTCATTTAAATTGCAAAAAGGGCATTTAGGTGAATCTGTTATGCCAATTCTGTGTAGGTGTTTATTCAAGCAGTCATGTCCCGTTAGCAGTCTGAATGTTGCTACTGCAGATTTTCTTTGTAATGTAGTAATGTCATAAGCTTGTAGATTTTCCCATTCCTTTCCAGATGTTTTGGTGGTGTATTCCTCTCTAAGTTTATTGATGTATTTATTTGAGATAATTCTTTTGATAGTGTGAAAGGAAACTGGAGTAGAAGTTGGGTTTGAAACAATTTTGCTACCCTTCTTGGCCAGAAAATCGGCTATTTCATTGCCTGTCACTCACAATGGGCCAGAATCCATTGAAGTACAACTTTTTTATGTAGATGGGATAACTGTTTTATCATTTTGTGACATTCGATAATTTTGATGCTTTTGGGTGTTGTGTCTCGTGTTATAGCGAGAATGGCTGCTTTGGAGTCACATAGAATTACAACTTGTGTAAATTTTTGGATGTGGTATAAAAGATTTTGTAAACTTAAGAAAATTGCTAGGATTTTGCCATCAAAGTTTGTTGAATTTGTGTTTAGTTTACGATAAAAGGAAAAAAGTGGACATACTGCACCAGCACCAGTGCCACCGTCATTTGGTAGGCTGGAGCCATCTGTAAAAATATGTATCCATTCAGGAGCTGGGTATCTTAGATTTATTATTTCCAGTGACATTTGTTTTAAAATATATGGAGGAGTTTCACATTTCTTGATGTCTTCTGTTAAATGAAGGTTATATTCAATTTCCAAAATTTCTAGAGGGTTGTTTCTCATCTGCATATTTTCTTTTGAATGTGGAAGTTGTAATTTCTGTTTGATTTCTTGTACAATGCTTAAGAAGCTTTGCTGAGATTTTAAACATACTTGTGGTTTTCTTTGGATCCAGTTATTATGGGGTAGCCTTAAAAATTTTTCATACTGTGTGATTGCTGTTTTCTCAATTTCAAATGCTATGTTTGGGTTATTTGTTAAGATTTGCATGGCAGTGATTGGTGTTGTTTTAACGGCTCCTGTTATCAGGCAGAGGATTTGGTTCTGCAATTTATTAAGTTTTTCCACTTTAGTAGTTACTAGGATTTCTTCGCAATAATGAAGTACAGGTTTTATGTACATTTGGTAGAAGGTGTTTAGGGTTTGTGTGTTGCAACCCCAATCGTTTTAATAATGGTAACCTTGTTTCTATCTTTGTACATATATTCTCTATGTGTTTCTTCCATGTTAATTTTGTGTCCAGAGTTATTCCTAAATATTTTGCTTCATGTGTTTGAGTTAATAATTAACCCTCCAATTTCAGAGTGATGGGTAGTGGTTTCTTTCTTAATGTAAATAGTTGATAATTTGTCTTCTGTACATTTATCTTCATTAAGTTTATTAAATTTATTAAATGTTGTATAATGAACCTGCTGCGGTGGAGTAGTGGTTATGCTCCTTGCCTCTGGTTCCGAGGGTCGCGGGTTCAAACCCGGTGTTGGATTTTTTTAGGATCGAAAAATCCAAGGAGCAAGTCCTCCATGAGGGACTTTAAGCTGTGGGTCCCGAGTCTGAAGATTTTCAGGCTCGTAAAAGATCCTTAAGCCTGAATGAAAGGCCTCTAAGCAAAATTTAGCAAATTTTACCGTCCTAGTACTACCTAGGTTTCCTAGATGTCAGTATGAGGCGGAACGCTGATCATGGACCACTCCAATGACATCTATACGAAAACAAGTATACCTAAATTTTTAGTATGGTTCAAATTCTTCCCTGTAGGGGGAGAGCACCTAAATCCCTGTTAAGGGAAACATGGGCTTACAAGATAAGAAGAAGATAATAAATCTGCATTATGTTAATAGTTATTTCTCATACAATCATCTGTTATTGATTTTTCCCAAGCCCAAAGAGATTTAACAACAAAGATATACTATTTATAATTATCCAACTGGCTTACAAATCACCCGGAAGTAAGATCAGAATACATATTTTCACATTCGGTAAACATTAAACATTATAATTATTTTTAGCTTCTGATGTTGTATTATTCACTAAATAGTTACTACAAATCCAACGCGAGGTTGAGTTTCTCATTAGACAAAACCACAACCTTTTGTTAGATTACTGGTGATAAAAGTGAAAAGGGTTGGCTATATAATATTTTAAAAGTCCAGAACATTGATTTATGTAAAAACTCAATTTCACAGTACAGCCATTTAAAAATTCACTATATACATATGTAATTAACTATTAACCTACTGAAAAGTTATGCTGATGACAGTTTTCTAATGTATTTATTCACTAGCTATTACATATAACTAATTTAAGTCACTGGCAATATCAAGCCTGGAGATTAATGGTAGCATGGATGTAATATGCTCTCCATACATCCCTATTCTGAGCTAATGATTTCCAATTGATCCCTGTACAATTCACTCCTCAAATTACGATTAAAGTTCTTTCCCCACCTCATTCTAGGCTTACCTATTGGGTACTTCCCTCTGGTTTATCTACAAGAAGTTTTTATGCTCTTTCCGTATTCCCCATTCATGCCATATGCCCTCTCTCATTGGAGTCTATTAGACTTAACTCTTGTTATTACAACTGGTTTCTCATAAAGATCGCATAGCTTACTATTATGTAGTCTTCACCATTCACCTGTCTGTTTGTCTCTCTTTGATCCAAAACTTTATTTTTAAATATAATCTTTTCCCCTCCCTTAAAGTAAGAGTCCATGTTTCACACCATATAATATAACTGGAAGAATAACAGTTTCATACATTTTCAGCTTAACATTTGTTTTTAGAGAAGTTGGGATGACAAGAATCTGTTTAAAGGATACTAGCATATAAATAGTAATTACCTTGACAGTAGCTATATCAGCTGATGTCATCACATTCATTCAGGCTGTCTCGCTCTGCACAATGTGCTCAAGTGAGTGTGTTTCTCAACACATTCCTCGTCTAGAAGATCCTACAAACAAATTTAAAACTAATTATGCAACTATAACCAAATGCTACATTAAACAAAAATCACTTTTATATTTTTATATAAATAATTTTCAGTGTTACACCTTTTTTTTTTCAAAAAGTATAAGGCAGGCTTTTTAATAATAATATAAAGATAATCAATGGTAAAGAGAAAAATTTTGCCTGAACCGGGAATCAAACTCTGAATCTTCAGCTTTCCGTGCTGATGCTCTGACCACTGATCTAATTCAGGCTGCATTACCATCCAAGCATAAATCCTCCCTTTACCTTACTCTCTTGGTCCCACATTCAAATGCAATGAATCATCTACATTAAGAAGACATGAAGGAATTCCACACAGCTATAGCATTATTTATTAAATTAATATTAGGAAGCTAAAGCATGATGTCATTGCATTGAATGTCGGACCAAGAGATTAAGGTAAATGGAGGATTTATACTTGGATGAGAATGTAGCCTGAATTAGCTCAGTGGTCAGAGCATCAGCAATGAAAAGCTGAAGGTTCTGGGTTTGATTCCCAGCTCTGGCAAAAATGTTTCTCTTTACCATTGATTGCAATAGTTTAGTTATGTACATTAATTTACTTACTTCAATCATAGTAATGCGCATTCTAATTCTTCATAGAACTCATCCTTGATCTTGTCATCCTTATCTTCTGTGGGACAATGTACATTTATGATTACAAAATCATGTCGTTTACTTTTTAGAATTATGTATTGTAACCTATCGCTGACAAACTTAATATCTGGGATAGTGGAGAGGATCCTCCTTTGGAGTCTTTGGACTAAAAACCTTTCCCATATTTAACTATGATTAAAAAACCTGTTCCAAATTCAGATCTCGTTGCATGCCTATAGTATAATGCTAAGCTTCCTGATTCTTGACTAACTTCTCCTGGCCATCTAACTTCCTATAAAGTGACTATATCCGAGAGTGATTTATCTAATTTCTGCATTAATATATCTAATGCCCCACTAATATATCATGTCCTAACATTCCATGTTCCTAGGAACATGTTCCTGTGATGGAGCCTTTGGTATGGTTTCCCTGAAGTAGTCCCCACCCGGAGAACCGAATGGGGGACTATTTTACCTCTGGATAATTTTACTCCAGACATAGACGATATTAAAATGAATATTCAATCATTAAAAAATAAAAGAGCTAGTGGTCCAGCAGGAATACCAGCAGAACTATTAAAACATGGATCCGACCATTTATTTGAATGACTGAGAAAATTATTTACAAACTTTATGAATGGTGAAAAAGTTCCTCAAGAATGGAAACTAGGATACATTTCGACAATCCATAAAAAAGGAAAAAAAGACCAATGTGAAAATTATAGAGGTATAACAGTAACAAGTATTATGAGTAGATTCTATCGACGTATACTAAAATATTATTTTGAAAGAAACTATAGTGCTATGGAATTAGAGGAACAGTCAGGATATAGAGCAGGTCATTCCACAACCGACAACCAATTTTGCATTACCCAGGTAATAGAAAAGAAAATGCAATATGGACAAGCTTCGTACCCACTATTTGTAGATCTAGAGAAAGCATACGACAATGTTCCTATACCTGTTGGATCCACCATAGAGAAATATTGGAGAGCAAGAACGCTAATGGCTTCGGTGCCAAGGCCCAGCATTTGAAAACAACAACAACATGTTCCTATAGAGAAACTATGGATTGCTTTAAGACATATGAGAATTAAGACTATAATAATTAAAGCTATAAAAAATTTATATGACAATTGCATATCTAAAATTAAAATTGGCAGTAAATTGTCACATGGTTTTACGATAAATAAAGGTCTTCATCAAGGTTGTTGTCTATCACTGACTCTGTTTGAAATATATGTACATGAAATATTAAAGAATTGGAGAAGAAAATGTTCAAGCATGGGAATTCCTATTTCAAACAACAAAACTTTATACAACTTACATTTTGCAGATGATCAATTGTTAATTGCACAAGATTATGAAGATTTAGAATATGTGACTAGAAAATTAATAGAAGAATATGAAAAATGGGGACTAATTTTGAACATGAAAAATACAAAATATTTATCAATTAGTGAACCAGAACAAAATTCAATTTTGGAGACTGGAGAAACAATAAAATCTTGTAGTGAGATCACATATTTAGGAATTATATAAATAAAAATAAAAATGGGAGTATTACATTTATATAACACTTTGGCTGGACCAGTGTTGACCTATGGTAGTGAAGCATGGACACTAAAAAGACAACATGAAAGCAGAATAACGGCTTGTGAAATGAGATTCACGCGCAGAATAGCAGGTTATACCAGATGGGATCGGAAAAGGAACACCGATATCTTAAAAGAATTGAAGACTATGCCAATTTTGGAATATATTAAACAGTACCAACTAAATTGAAAACACCAAAACCATGGGAAGATATTTCTGGACATCCCAAAAACTGATCAAATATCCCTTTATTTTATTTTTTTTAATTTTTCATTAATTCAATATGAAACATATAACTCAACTATTACAAGGTTAGAAGGTACTTGGCCTCATGTGCACATGTGGGACCTAAGTAATATCATTTTAAATAGCTTATCTATTCATCACATTTAATATGCTGCAAGCACAATAAATTTATAAGTTTGTTACATAATTAATCACACAATAAGGGAAGTTGTTGGACTCACCACGTAGCTTTAATTTTAAAACTTATGTAAATATGTTTGTTTATTTTGTTCCCACTTTCAGAACTATCATAATGACTAATTGAAAGGCTCCTAGGAAGGATCAGGTTTTGTGCCACAATAGTTATGCCTCTGATGACTTTTTAGATTATGGAAAAACTTTAGTATTTATTAGACATTCACTTACTCAATGAATTATTGCAAGTTCTACAGAATCGCAGTGTGCATGCGCGAATGCTTAATGTAACTTCCACCATGTGGCAGGATATATATGTGAAATTGGTATGAAAAATTTTCACAATAAATTTCCAAATATGTTTATAAAAAATGGACATACACAAACTTCCTCTTCCTAACCTAACATAATAAATTGCATGTATATTATTTAACAATGGTGTACACTAACTTGTCTCATCAGAACCTAACAAGATTAAGATATAGTGGAAGTCACATTAAACATTGTGCATGTACACTGCAATTCTGTAAAACTACATTGAGAGATAAATAGCAAAATTTGCATACACAAATAAATATTTTATACTTGTAAAATATGTTTCAAGAATCATTGCTAAATGTTTAAAATAGTATGAAATGTTATTACAAATGGTAAAAGTATATAGTGCAACTGTGGCATACGAATGTTGTATGTAAAATTATAGAATATCACAATCTAAAGTTCAGCCTACATTATCTGCAAGAAATGTTATTTACCTCTCTTGAGCAACAGGAATGCGATGAAATGATAGCAGTTTTCCTCCTTCAGCTGAAGATGAATATAATTTACTTCTGCATTCCGGAACACAACAAAAATTGTTGTTCACCATGATCTAAATTATAAAACACAAAATCCTTAGATTATTTAACATCAAATCAATAAACTATTAAAATTTCTATAGTACTACAATTCAGCAAATTATATAAAATGATGTTCGAAGCTAACATCATACATTAATTTGATAAAATATATATATCTTGAGGTTGTAGTTATGTCAAAGATTGTACATCCATCATAAAAAATTATTAATTACGTAAAATATTGTTTATAGAACATTGAATATAAGCAAGTTTGCTCTCTCACAATTTCTTTATACCTTAAATAAGTAAAAATACAAATTATATATACATTTTTTAACACTGCGTTTTAATTTAATATACTTAGTAATAATACTTACTAAGAAAATTGTTGTAATATTCTTGTAAATTTCAAGAGACACTTGTTAATTTAAACAAACAAAATATTACTTCCAATTATAGGGTGGCTTTCGTGTATATTTTAAAATATGTAGCCAACATAATGAAAAAAAAAAGTACAGAGTTGATTATGATAATAAATAAAAAAAACTATAAATGAATTATTCAAAACTTTCCAAAATAATGTTAAAAGCAAGAATTTAAACAAAAGTTGATTTCGTGGTAATTTTCATATTAAAATTGAGAGAAGAAAGCCAACTTATTGAAAAAAAGTAAAAAAAAATTTTTCTTTTAGTAAATTAGTAGGTCTGTTGGGTGCTCTAAAGCTGCCAAAATAGCAGAGTAATAGTAATACGGTAATAGCAGTGTAACGAGTAAAGCGACTACAGCGCCTCCAAGCGTTGGCAGAAAAACTAGGCCTGGCATCCATTTGCGTTGGCCTGGGGTGCTCCAATTATTGAACGAGAACTTATGAACTTATGCGAGAAACATATTTCATAGAAGACATCAGGATAGCATACCTCCTACCATCTACAGAACCATATCAAAAAGCAGTAAAAGTGAGGGAATAGAAACGGAAGTAATAAATGAGGAATTTTACACCTCCAGTGCCATGACAGACAGAAACTGGACAAGAGAATGTCAGACACTGAGACACGTTGTAACCAGACTAGCGTTACATGGCTTTCATCACCTTCATCACAAGGTCTGCGAAAATAAAAAATTCCACCAGCCAACTGAAGACTGCAGATGTGCACTGTGCGGTATTAAGTGTAAACTTTATCATATCACGGAGTGTAAAAACAGAACAAAATCAAATAATGAATACAGCAAAGAGTGAATACAAGTGATCAGTGGAAAAGAACGTAAAACTTTCGAAACTAATGCTCTTCTGAGTACTCCTTTATATTATTATTATTATTATTATTATTATTATTATTATTATTATTATTTATTATTATTTATTATATTATTATTAACAGACGCCCTGGCCAGGGATTAATCCCTGCCCTGGCCCAGACAACAGGGGAATGGAAGCGGGCAAACTATGAGCTCCGACACATAGTAACACGATTCGCTACGCACGGCTTTCATTACAAATTCTGCCAAGACATTCCACCAACCGAATGATTACGTGTGCAAACTGTGTAATAAATACTGTGAAAGATATCATGCACAAAACTGCAAAAGAAGAAAAGTGTCAATAATAAAATTAGGACTAGAATAATCACCAATATTTTGCACATTGTGCGCATTTTTCTATTGTATGGTCGATATCGGTACTTTATGGTCAACATCGCTGTAATGCTACGGTTTATTATACAGCGTGTCGCGCCCGACGTGACGCGAATTCGCGTTTCGCTCGGCGTGATGCTGGTTCAGCATGGAGCGCATACGTTACAGCGCATATGTTTATGGAATTGACGCCAGATGGCACCACATATATGGAAAATCAAAATGACCAACGTTCATAATAAATTTCCAAATGTGTTTACAAAAACTAATGTATACAAACCTGTCCCTGCATAACCTAATGAAATAAATTACATACATACTATTTAGTAAACTATAAATTAATCTGATGTACACTAAACTGACCTATCGGAATCTAACAAAATGAAGCGATTGAACATTTATTTCTTAAAATATGGTTTGGAATTAAATGCAAATGTTGGTCATTCACACATATGTCCTGCCATCTGGTGGATTTAATTTTATGAGCGTTCACGTATGCCAACTTCAATTCTAATAAAGAACTTTGAAAATAAATTGAGAGGAAAAATCATAATTGTGTACATAGATAAACATATTAAAATTCTTCATTAAAAAAGTTTCAAGTGTCGTTGCAAAACGATTAAAAATAATTCGAAATATTAGTAAAGACAGAAAAAGTAACAGCTTTTATTTATCTTTTGACTAAGTTCAAGCCACAATAACTTTTTTCTGGTACATCTCTGTACTCCTTCATGGCTCATATTGTATAAAAACATAATTAGAACTCGATGATTTGCAACAAAAACTACCTGACTTTCGTCGTTTTAAAATTGGAAAGTTATAAAACAAGTACTGTGATTTCCGACATTTTGTTTATAAAATCTTAGTTTTGTTTTTTAGCAATTACACCAATGAGTATGGGTAATATCTTCTATATTCTTTGTTTGCGCTGGCACATTGCGTCCTGGATTCAAGAGATTCCAAAACACGACGCGACATGTCAGCGCAAATTTTTTTGCGCCAGCAATTTGCGTTGTAGATAAACCACTTCCATTTAAATACATGGGGAGCAATTTTTGCGCTGGCGCGTGGTGCGTCGTAGATAAACCACAGCATAAAAACCGTTAGAAATAAATCGAGTTGTAAATCGAATTATAATTTAAATTATGATTAGGCGAAACGGTTAAATCTGTTATGCAAACGAAGGAGAAGTTTTGGAGTTTTGTTGAATATAAATCTTTTCGAAGTTAATTGTTAAATTAATTAATTTTGGGTGGGGTTGTACAAGACAAGCTTTTCACTTACGCGACTTATGCCAGTTTTGATGTAATTTAAAGTATTGTAAAGTATTAATGAATCAATATTCCCAAGAGATGCAACCGCCGCCTAAATATGTCTAATTAACACGAAATGAATTAGTGGAAATATGATTTTACATGGTAACCGTCCGACATTTTGAATTTTTCATAGAATAACAGAAAAAAGTAATTATTTTACGTATCGAATCACATTTAAAAAGCAAGCTTTTGCTAACCAAACCTAAATCAATTACTGTAACACAAATCAATTACTCTAACCAGGTGAAATCCAGGGAACGTCCTTTTTATTATTTTACGCGGTTAAATAAGTAAAGGATAAGTCCGGACCTGATTTGTTGAAACCATAGATTAAATGTACACATTGTGCTCATTTAATAATAACTGGAAAGCGCACTAACGTGCAAAGGAGTTAAATTCATTAGTTTTTGCTCATTTGTGGTTTACACATTGTGCTCATTTTTGGTATATCGCTGGTTAAAAGTTTGATAAATGGTAGTACATCGCTGGTTAGAAGTAAGGACTCTAATGCTACGGTTTATTATACAGCGTGTCGCGCCCGACGTGACGCGAATTCGCGTTTCGCTCGGCGTGTTGCTGGTTCCACATGGAGCGCATACGCTACAGCGCATATGTTTATGGAATTGTCGCCAGATGGCACCACATATATGGAAAATCAAAATGACCAACGTTCATAATAAATTTCCAAATGTGTTTACAAAAACTAATGTATACAAACCTGTCCCTGCATAACCTAATAAAATAAATTACTTACATACTATTTAGTA
This sequence comes from Diploptera punctata, assembly GCA_030220185.1. Lineage (NCBI taxonomy): Eukaryota > Metazoa > Arthropoda > Insecta > Blattodea > Blaberidae > Diploptera > Diploptera punctata. The sequence continues at coordinate 72,836 of JASPKZ010009402.1, forward strand.
AACTGTAAACTAATCTGATGTACACTAAACTGACCCATCGGAATCTAATAAAATGAAGTGATTGAATATTTATTTCTTAAAATATGGTTTGGAATTAAATGCAAATGTTGGTAATTCACACATATGTCCTGCCATCTGGTGGATTTAATTTTATGAGCGTTCGCGTATGCCAACTTCAATTCAAATAAAGAACTTTAAAAATAAATTGAGAGGAAAAGTCATAATTTGTGTACATAGATAAACATATTAAAATTCTTCATTAAAAAAGTTTCAAGTGTCGTTGCAAAACGATTAAAATAGTTCGAAATATTAGTAAAGACAGAAAAAGTACCTAGAGCAACAGCATCATATGAATGTTGTATGGAAAATTATAGAATAAATTATTCTTTAGTTCTTAAATAAACATATGGTTGATGAATATTCCAAATTTTAGAATACTTCAGATTTTCGCCTGAGCAGTTTTATCAGGTTTTGAATTTAATAGAAGACGAAATTTATGCACATCCATAATATCCCCGAGATACAATATTTACAGCTTTTATTTATCTCTTGACCTCTCTTGACTAAGTTCAAGCCACAATACTTTTTTCTGTACATCTCTGTACTCCTTCATGCTCATATTGTAAAAAACATGTATAGATCTCGATGATTTGCAACAAAACTGTCTAACTTTCGTCGTTAAAATTGGAAAGTTATAAAACAAGTACTGTATTTCCGACATTTTGTTAACAAATCTTAGTTTGTTTTTAGCAATTACACCAATGAGTATGGGTAATATCTACTATATTCTTTGTTTGCGCTGGCAAATTGCGTCCTGGATTCAAGAGATTCCAAAACACGACGCGACATGTCAGCGCAAATTTTTTTGCGCCAGCAATTTGCGTTGTAGATAAACTATTCAAATGGATGTGGTTTATCTACAACGCAAATTGCTGGCGCAAAAAAAATTGCGCTGACATGTCGCGTCGTGTTTTGGAATCTCTTGAATCCAGGACGCAATTTGCCAGCGCAAACAAAGAATATAGAAGATATTACCCGTACTCATTGGTGTAATCAGGGAATCCCTGGGTGTAATTGCTAAAAACAAACTAAGATTTTATAACAAAATGTCGGAAATACAGTACTTGTTTTATAACTTTCCAATTTTAACGACGAAAGTTAGATAGTTTTGTTGCAAATCATCGAGTTCTCTACATGTTTTATACCATAGAGAACCGATATGGTATGAGCATGAAGGAGTACAGAGATGTACAGAAAAAAAGTTATTGTGGCTTGAACTTAGTCAAGAGATAAATAAAAGCTGTAAATATTGTATCTCGGGGATATTATGGATGTGCATAAATTTCGTCTTCTATTAAATTCAAACCCTGATAAAACTGCTCAGGCGAAAATCTGAAGTATTCTAAAATTTGGTATATTCATCAACCATATGTCTATTTAAGAACTAAAGAATCATTTATTCTATAATTTACCATACAACATTCATATGATGCTGTTGCTCTAGGTACTTTTTCTGTCTTTACTAATTTTTCGAACTACTTTAATCGTTTTGCAACGACATGTGAAACTTTTTTTATGAAGAAATTTAATATGTTTATCTATGTAGACAAATTATGACTTTTCCTCTCAATTTATTTTCAAAGTTCCTTATTGGAATTGAAGTTGGCATACGTGAACGCTCATAAAATTAAATCCACCAGATGGCAGGACATATGTGTGAATGACCAACATTTGCATTTAATTCCAAACCATACTTTAAAAATAAATGTTCAATCACTTCATTTTGTTAGATTCCGATGGGTTAGTTTAGTGTACATCACATTAGTTTATAGTTTACTAAATAGTATGTATGTAATTTATTTTATTAGGTTATGCAGGGACAGGTTTGTATACATTAGTTTTTGTAAACACATTTGGAAATTTATTATGAACGTTGGTCATTTTGATTTTCCATATATGTGGTGCCATCTGGCGACAATTCCATAAACATATTCGCTGTAGCGTATGCGCTGTAGCGTATGCGCTCCATGCGAAACCAGCATCACGCCGAGCGAAACGCGAATTCGCGTCACGTCGGGCGCGACACGCTGTATAATAAACCGTAGCATTATGCTGTGGTTTATCTACGACGCAACGCGCCAGCGCAAAAATTGCTCCCCATGTATTTAAATGGAAGTGGTTTATCTACAACGCAAATTGCTGGCGCAAAAAAATTTGCGCTGACATGTCGCGTCGTGTTTTGGAATCTCTTGAATCCAGGACGCAATTTGCCAGCGCAAACAAAGAATATAGAAGATATTACCCATACTCATTGGTGTAATTGCTAAAAACAAACTAAGATTTGTTAACAAAATGTCGGAAATACAGTACTTGTTTTATAACTTTCCAATTTTAACGACGAAAGTTAGATAGTTTTGTTGCAAATCATCGAGATCTATACATGTTTTTTACAATATGAGCATGAAGGAGTACAGAGATGTACAGAAAAAAGTAATTGTGGCTTGAACTTAGTCAAGAGAGGTCAAGAGATAAATAAAAGCTGTAAATATTGTATCTCGGGGATATTATGGATGTGCATAAATTTCGTCTTCTATTAAATTCAAAACCTGATAAAAACTGCTCAGGCGAAAATCTGAAGTATTCTAAAATTTGGTATATTCATCAACCATATGTTTATTTAAGAACTAAAGAATAATTTATTCTATAATTTTCCATACAACATTCATATGATGCTGTTGCTCTAGGTACTTTTTCTGTCTTTACTAATATTTCGAACTATTTTAATCGTTTTGCAACGACACTTGAAACTTTTTTTATGAAGAATTTTAATATGTTTATCAATGTACACAAATTATGACTTTTCCTCTCAATTTATTTTCAAAGTTCTTTATTAGAATTGAAGTTGGCATACGTGAACGCTCATAAAATTAAATCCACCAGATGGCAGGACATATGTGTGAATGACCAACATTTGCATTTAATTCCAAACCATATTTTAAGAAATAAATATTCAATCACTTCATTTTGTTAGATTCCGATGGGTCAGTTTAGTGTGTACATCAGATTAGTTTACAGTTTACTAAATAGTATGTATGTAATTTATTTTATTAGGCTATGCAGGGACAGGTTTGTATACATTAGTTTTTGTAAACACATTTGGAAATTTATTATGAACGTTGGTCATTTTGATTTTCCATTATGTGGTGCCATCTGGCGACAATTCCATAAACATATGCGCTGTAGCGTATGCGCTCCATGCTAAACCAGCATCACGCCGAGCGAAACGCGAATTCGCGTCACGTCGGGCGCGACACGCTGTATAATAAACCGTAGCATTATAACGTATGTGGTCATGACAGGACATAGTCCCTAACCTATGTGGTCATGACAGGAAATAGTTCCACTTTATTTTCATATTTACAAGTAAAATAATGAAATGATAATTACATCTCTTAGGTAAATACGTTTAATATAGTGTTTCATTAATATTTATTGTAATTAGGTATTCTTAAAGTAGGTAGAATAAAAAGCAACCACCGATTATCACAACAATGAGCACCGATGACCACAGATACACCATCGATGACCACAGATATACCACCGATGAACGATAAAACTGCAACAAATTATGTCCGAATTGTCTTTTAACACATTTAACCGCGTAAAATAATAAAAGGACGATCCAAGGAGTTCACCTATGTTAGAGTAATTTGATTTAGTTTCCATTCAATGATTTAGGTTTGGTTAGCTTTTAGTTTCCTTTATTTTTTAAATCTACGTAACATAAATGAACTCTTCATATCTGTTATTCTATGGAACATTCAACATGTCTCTCGGTTACTTACTTACTCACTGGCACTATCGAACCCATAGGTTTATGGCCCGCGCGGACATAAGCTCTCCATACATCCCTGTCCTCGGCTAATGCTTTCAATCATTCCCTGTATAATCTACTTCCCTTCAAATCATAGTTACTGTTGTTCTCCCACCTCATTTCTTGTGTACCAACTGGGTGTTTTCCTTCTGGCTTTCCTACAAAAGTTTCCATGCACGTCTTTCATTCCCCATACGTGCAACATGTCCTGCCCATCGCAGTCTGAGACTTACACTGTTCTTATTATATCTGGCTTCCTATAAAGACCCATATAGTACATTGTTTATGTCTTCTTCTCCATTCATTCTGTCTGTTCATCTCTCTTTGGTCCAAAAATTTTCCTAAGTATCTTTATTCTCAACTACTTGTAATCTCCTTTCCTCCCTTAAAGTAAGAGTCCATTTTTCGTCATCCATATAATATAACTGGTGAAATAATAGTTTTATATATTTTGAGTTTAACGTTTTTTGAAAGGAGTTGGGGACATCAAGAGTCTCTGCAATGCATAATAGCACGCATTTCCAGAGTTGAGCCTATGTTTATAATTTCTTTGTGCATTCTCATTCCTATTTGTTTGATATTTTTTCCTAGGTATTTGAATTCAGCCACTTCCTCACAATTGCCCTCATTTTTCAATTAGCTGTCCATTTCCATTATATAATGTATTTCTACGTGTGACAATATACTTAGTTTTATTGATATTTACTTTCAGTCCTAATTTCTTAGTGTTACTCAGTGTGTGCGTGCTGTCCTTTAGTATCTCCTCGCTTACGGCCAATAGTACTACATCATCCAGCATAAACTAACAGCTTATTAATACCATTCGTTGTGTAAGCCTTCCTCATTCTCTAAAGATTTAATGGCATGCTCTAGTACAAAATTAAATAGTAGAGGAGATAGTGCTTTTCTTCTTTTGCTTCAACCCATTCTGGATTTCAAAACTGTCCGGAAAACTGTTTGCCTACCTACACGCACCCTACTCTTTGTGCCATTTGGACACATTCGTATAAGTCTAACTAACTTTTTATGAATTCCAAACTCCAACAGGATACTTTATAACTTCTCCCTCTTAATTGAATCATATGCTTTATTGAAGTCTACATATAGTTGATGTATTGTACCATTATCCTTTCATTTCTATTCTAAAATCTGTCTTATACTAAACAACTCTGATCTGTTTGTAGACCTGTTTTTTCTAAATCCACATTGATGATCTCCTAGAATGTCATCAATGTAGGGAGTAAGTATGCTGACTAATGTAGTTGTTAGAATTTTGTACGAAGTTGAAAGTAATGAGATGCCCCTGTAGTAGTTTGCAATCAGTTTTATCTCCTTTCTTATAAATTGGTACGATAATCGATTCTTTCCATTCATCTTGATGAATAGTTTTTTTTTCCCCAAATCATACTAAGCAACCGGCGGATCTTGTGCCATCAATTTTTCTTCCCCGGTTTTATCAATTCTGCTGGGATCTCATCTGAACCTGATGCTTTATACATCTTCAATTTTTCAACCGCCATTTCAACCTCTAAGGGCCACTTGTTTTCTGCGAACTAGCATTTTCTTGCTCTCTGTAAATTATCCTCCTCAATGTCCTGTTCGGTATGTACATTTAATAGCTGATTAAAGTAACTTTTCTATCTATTTCATATACTCCTGGAATCTGCAATCATATCCCCATTTTCATTCCAAATTATGTTTGTTCTAGCCTGAAAAAAAAATGATTTTTACAAATGTAATGTAAGCACTCTTACTTTAAGGGAGGAAAGGAGATAAACGAGTATTTGAGAATAAAGCTCTTAGAAAAATATTTGGGACCCAAAGAGAGATGAGCAGACAGGTGAATGGAGAAAGACTGATTAAGAGTGGAGTTGCCATGGTCTTTATGAGGAAGCCAGATATAATTTAGAACATTTAAGTCTCGTTGACTGCGATGGGTCAGGGTCATGTTGGCACGAGAGTGGGGAATAAAAGACCGTTCATGGAAGCTTCTTGTAGGAAAATCAGAGGGGTAATCGCCCAGTTGGTAGACCAAGAATGAGGAGGGAGAATTAATAATATACATGTGATTTTGAGGCGAAGTATATTTGTATTATATACGGCGGATGTTTAGAAAAAATGTGCGCTCAGATTAGGGATGTATGGAGAGCTCATGTCCGCGCTTCCAATGAACCTACGGTTTCGATAGTTACCAGGTTAGTTAGTTAGTTAGTTGCTCAATTTTCCTTCTTTTTAACATCAATCAAGTTTTAGTATGAACCTAACAAAATGAATGAGGATTACACACACCAAATCCCTTTAAAATTTCATTTGTTTAATTTAATAAGTTGTATGTTTGTAAGACAACACGCACCAAACATATATAGATAGATATATATAGATTTTACCTTCAAATTAAGCTTAAAATCGGCTGATTGACTCTACATGCTTACAACATGTCTCTCTCTCACACACACACACACACACACACACACACACACACACCCACCACACACACACACACACACCCACACCCACACCCACACCACACAGGCAGCATAATGATGATGATGACATGATGATACTGATGATGATGATTATTATTATTATTATTATTATTATTATTATTATTATTATTATTATTATTATTATTATTATTATTGAATGTTAGCGCTGGAGAACAGATTTTCTTTTTCAATAAAATATGTTATTATATAATATATATTTTATATTCACTGTCGAACCCGCAGTAGATTCATGGCCGCGCGGACAATAGCTCTACATACATCCCTATCCTGTGCTAATGTTTTCCAATCATCGCCCTGTATAATCAATCAATGAAATTATTAGTTAAATGCTATTCTCGGACCTTGTTTTTGGTCTTAATATAAACTGGACATTTTCCCCCCACTGTTTTATCCTACAAAAAGCTTGTTGTTGTTCTTCTTCTTGTTCGTCCATGCCACATCCTGTTTTTCTCATTAAAATATCTTGCTTGCTTCGTATAAAGACCGTTTAAGTTCAATGTTGTTTCAGCTTTCTCATTCACCTGTATCTTCATCTCTCTCTCCCTCTCTCTATCTCTCTGTCTGTCTGCTGTTTCTCTCTGTCTTCTCTCTCTCTCTCTCTCTCTCCTCTCTCTCTCTCTCTCTCACACCACACACACACAACTCACTCTCCTCCTTCTCCATCTCTCTCCATATGTCCAAAATTTTTCCTTAAGACTTTTATTCCCAAATACTCATAATATCGTTTCCTGCCATGTTTCGCAGCCAAATCTAATAAAAATAACTGGTAGTAGAATAACAATTTTATTAAATATTAAGCTAATAATCCGGAGTACACTACTATGGCTAAATAAATTAAAAATAATTGAGGGGTTTTTATGTTTAGTTAAATAAGTATAGGGGAACATTAATTAATTATAAAAATTTATATATTCAGATACCCGTGCTGATTCCCCGAACTTCTTGACATAAATGAGCTGAAAGAAAAAATTCGTAATTAAGTGTGATATCCGTAATAGATAAACAAATATGCAGCCGCGGACTTTCTTGTAGATAACTTTTTTAGACATTCAATTCTCTGTGCACATTAATTCTTTTGGCATGTTAATTTCCTTCACGTATAATAATAATAATAATAATAATAATAATAATAATAATAATAATAATAATAATAATAATAATAATAATAATAATAATAATAATAATAATAATAATAATAATACTTACTTACTTACTCACTGGCACTATCGAACCCGTAGGTTCATGGTCGCGCGGACATAAGCTCTCCATACATCCCTATCCTGAGCTAATGTTTTCCAATCATTCCTTGTATAATCTACTTCCCTCAAATCATAGTTAATGTTATTCTCCCACCTCATTCTTGGTCTACCAACTGGGCGTTTTCCATCTGGCTTTCCTACAAGAAGCTTCGATGCAAGTCTTTCATTCCCCATACGTGCAACATGTCCTGCCCATCGCAGTCTACGAGACTTAACTGTTCCTATTATATCTGGCTTCCTATAAAGACCATGTAGTTCATTGTTATGTAGTCTTCTCCATTCACCTGTCTGTTCATCTCTCTTTGGTTCAAAAATTTTCCTAAGAACTTTATTCTTAAATACTCGTAATCTCCTTTCCTCCCTTAAAGTAAGAGTCCATGTTTCGCACCCATATAATATAACTGGTAGAATAACAGTTTTATATATTTTCAGCTTAACGTTTTTTGAAAGGAGTTGGGACATCAAAAGTCTCTGCAATGCATAATAGCATGCATTTCCAGAATTGAGCCTATGTTTAATTTCTTTGTGCATCTCATTCCTATTAGTGATTATTGTTCCTAGGTATTTGAATTCAGCCACTTCCTCAAAATTTCCCTCATTTGTCATTAGCTGTCCATTTCCATTATATACTGAATTTCTACGTGTGACCATATATTTAGTTTTACTGATATTTACTTCCAGTCCTAATTTCTTAGTGTTACTCAATAGTGTGTGCGTGTTGGCCTTTAGTATCTCCTCGTTATCGGCCAGTAGTATTACATCATCAGCATAAACTAACAGCTTATTAATACCATTCAGTTGTAAGCCTTCCTCATTCTCTAAAGATTTAATGGCATGCTCTAGTACAAAATTAAATAGTAGAGGAGATAGTGCATCTCCTTGCTTCAACCCATTCTGGATTTCAAAAGTGTCCGAAAACTGTTTGCCTACACGCACCCTACTCTTTGAGCCATTTAGACACATTCGTATAAGTCTAACTAACTTTTTAGGAATTCCGAACTCCAGCAGGATACTATATAACTTCTCCCTCTTAATTGAATCATATGCTTTTTTGAAGTCTACATATAGTTGATGTACAGTACCATTATATTCCCATTTCTTTTCTAAAATCTGTCTTATACTAAAAATCTGATCTGTTGTAGACCTGTTTCTTCTAAATGCACATTGATGATCTCCTAGAATGTCATCAATATAGGGAGTAAGTCTGCTTACTAATATATTTGTTAGAATTTTGTACGAAGTTGAAAGTAATGAGATGCCCCTGTAGTTGTTGCAATCAGTTTTATCTCCTTTCTTATAAATTGGTACGATAATTGATTCCTTCCATTCATCTGGAAGAGCTTCTTTTTCCCAAATCATACTAAGCAACCAGCGTATCTTGTCCATCAATTTTTCTCCTCCTGATTTTATCAGTTCTGCTGGGATCTCATCTGAACCTGATGCTTTATACATCTTCAATTTTTCAATTGCCATTTCAACCTCTAATGCACTTGGCTCTGCGACTAGCATTTCTGCTGTCTGTAACTTATCCTCCTCAATGTCCTGTTCTGTATGTACATTTAATAGCTGACTAAAGTAACTTTTCCATCTATTTAATATACTCCTAGAATCTGCAATCATATCCCCATTTTCATTCCGAATTATGTTTGTTCTAGCCTGAAACTCTTTCTTCTCTATATTAATTCCCTGATATAATTCTCTAATGTTCCTATTTTTTGCATTAATTTCAAGATCATTAATCTTCTCTCTCAAATATTCCCTCTTTTTACTCTTTAGTAACTTAGTGGTTTCCCGTCTAACACTACCCAATTGCTCTAAATTTACCTCATTTGGCTCGTGTAACCATTTCATTTTTGCTAGCTTTCTTTTCTTTACAATGTCGGCACATTCCTCATCAAACCATTTCTTGTTTTGCCTCTTTTTTAAACAACCAATGCTTTCTGATGCTGACAATTTAATAGTATCTCTTATAGCCTCCCATTCTTTATTTATATCAGTTTCTTCTTCGTTTGCCACATTGTCATCTGAAGATTCCAGTACTTCAAATCTATTAGCAATTTTGATTTGGTATTCTTGCCGCATTTCATCATTTTTCAAGTTTTTTAATTCATATTTTACAGAATCATCTTTAGCGTTTGTTCCTCTCATAAGCGATAGCCGTTGTCTGATTTTCACTCTGACCAGATGATGATCCGAATTGCAGTCTGTCCCTCTAACTGATCTAACATCGATGATGCTACTGTGCCAGCGTTTATCCACTAATACATGATCTATCTGGTTCCGAGTTTCTCCATCTGGGGACGTCCAGGTGTATTTATGAATATCCTTATGCTGAAATGTTGTGCTCTTAACAATGAGATTCTTTGATGTGGCAAATGTGACTAATCTAACCCCGTTGTCGTTACTATCTTCATGAAGACTGAATTTGCCTATTGTTGGTTTGAATATATCTTCCCGCCCCACTTTTGCATTAAAATCTCCTAAGACAATTTTCATATGATATCGTGAAAGGCTATCAAATAAGCATTCTAATTCTTCATAGAACTCATCCTTGATCTTGTCATCTTTATCTTCTGTGGGGGCATGTACATTTACAATTATAAAATCATGTCGTTTACCCTTTAGAATTATGTATGATATCCTATCACTAACAAACTTAATATCTCGGATAGAGGATAGGATCCTCCTTCTGACTAAAAAACCCGTTCCAAATGCAGGTCTTTCTGCACCCCCATAGTATAATGCAAAGCTTCCTGATTCCTGACTACCTATTCCTGGCCACCTAACTTCCTGTAAAGCGACTATATCCAAGGGCGATTTATCTAATTCCTGCGTTAATATCTCTAGTGCCCCGCTATTGTATAAAGTCCTAACATTCCATGTTCCTAGGAACATGTCCCTGTGTTTGAGCCTTTGGCATGGGTTCCCTGAAGTAGTCCCCGCCCGGAGAACCGAATGGGGGACTATTTGACCTCCGGAAAATTTTACCCCAGATGAACCCATGTCCGCATTTCTTGACGGTTGTATTTTTACGGTGAAAGATCGTCACTCTTTCGCCCAAGGTACTTTTTTCGTCTGGCTTATCACCTTCGACCAGTCCGGCATGGGTAACCTTATCGGCAGCAATGCTACCGCCGGCATAGCTCTCAGGATCATTTAAGCACGCAAGCCACTCCACCACGACAAGGTAAATATACCATGGAGGGAATAATAATAATAACAATAATAATAATATTAATGATAATAATAATGATAATGATAATAATATTGATAATAATAATAACATTAATAATTACATCATATATATATACATGATGGGAAACTGGCAACTCCTTATTGTATATATATATACTAGCTGGCCCGGCGAACGTCGTATCGCCTTTAAATATTTTTACGTTAATTTTTCCGATGTTTTAATAGTTATCTGCTAATTGGGGCGGAAACAAATCCAACAAATCAAAGATCATAAAAATCGGTCCAGACGTTCTTGAGTTATAAATAGTGTAACTAATCCGACTTTGTTTTATATATATATATATATATATAGAAGTCCCGGCCACGCGTTTCTGTGGCTAAGGTATACGTTAAAATATGTTGTAGTAAACTAAGTGAGAAATCTAAATCAGAAAGTTTTTGTTTTACACAATTGTTTAGTTCTGGTACGTTAACTACACCCGGTATAAATATGGGTGATGGTTTATGTGGAAGTGGTTTTGTTGATTGAGATGAATTTATATTCTCTGCATTCTCAGTATCATCCATAAGTGTATCATAAGGATTATATACATTTATTGATGGAATATTTCGAGGAGGCTTGCTGATTTCATTATACTTTCGTTTTTTTCTACGAACTAGGCAGTTTGGATTCTCATCATCATCAAGAAGTCTCTGTATAGTAATATCATCTTGTGATATAGCCTATTATAGTCATCTTGTTTTTCATTTAATTGAGGCATGGAGATTGTTTCTGTAATATTAGGCATATTATTATAACTAACAGACTTACTTACAGTTCTGTTATTCCGTTCCTTAGGACCTTCATATGTTTTTAAATTGACATTCTTCTTAAATGTAAGATTTATGTCACATAGGCCTATACCAATTCGCGGAAATTCACTCGATATCTTATCATTCATGGTCTCTAGAACTGATCCACCATATTGTTCAATGTCTCTTCTCGGTCCAGTTAAATTTGAATTAAGTTGCTGTCTTTCAGCCAGATTACTTAAAACTAATACACATGAAATTAATATTATTATCAATATATTAAAAATAAAATAAACACAAACACACTTAAATTATGAAATAATAAATAGTTGTAATTCAATTGAAATTCGCGGTTGCAAAAAAAAAGCACAGCCACCTGGTTAAATAATAAACCAATTACCTTACACGGCCATCTGTTAGAATCGTATGGAACTCACAGATAATTATAACTCTTTGTTAAATAATAAACAAATAATTTTCAATAAAAATAAAGCGACTATAAATTTAGTTATAAACTTCCCTAAGTCTCAAGTTGGATCAAACTGCACACAGTGTGCAATATGTTATTAAAATCGGTTCAGTAGTTTAAGATTCCATCGCGGACAAACAACGTGACAAGTAATTTATATATATTAAGATATATATGAGTGTGTGTGAGTGGGCGCGCCTTGATTTTTATATATTTCCGCTACGCAACATTTAACGTTTTATCAGAAATGCAAATTTCGTAATAATAACTTACGTTGCTCCGCAACACCACTGAATGTGAAATTGAAAAAAGTAAGTTTTAATTAGAATTTGTTAAAATATAAATATTTCACGGATTAAATATGTTTATAACCCGTAATTTCTGGTATGAACAATGAGCAACTCTTCCTTTATCAGGTAAAAACTAGATACATCTCGAAACACCATATTTATCACAGAACTACATAGAACTAAATATTTCAAGATATATTACGCGTTGTACTGTTCACGTTTGAAAGCTAAACTGCTTACACATTATAACAAATTTAAATATGAAATCTGAAATGTTCTGTTTTATATGTGTTAGATAAAAATATATGTTAATCTAAATGCAAACGTGACATTCGAATAAATAAATAAATAAATATGTTTGTGTATATATATACTGTATATGTTACAAATGCAATGGGATAAGAGATTACGAATATTTTGACAATAAAGCTCTTAGGAACATTTTTGGACCAAAGAAAAATCAGCAGACATGTGAATGGAGGGGACTGCTTAACAGTGAAATTGGATGGTTTTTATAGGAAGCCAGATATAATTTAGAAAATTTATGTCTCGTTGACTGCGATGGGCAGGTCATGTGGCTGGAGTGGGGGATGAAAGACGTGCATGGAGCTTGTTTTAGGAAAACCAGAGGGTACACGCCCAGTTGGTAGATCGAGAATGAGGTGGGAGAATAACATTAACTGCGATTTGAGTTAGTAGATATGATTATACAGGCGGATGATTGGAAAAACATTGGCTCAGGATAGGGATGTATGGAGTGCTCATGTCCGCATGGCAATGAACCTACGGGTTCGATAGTACCGGTTAGTTAGTTTCTTATTTTTACATCAATCAATTTTTAGTATGAACCTAAACAAAGGAATGAGGAATACAAACACCAAATTCCTTAAAAAATTAATTTGTTTTATTTAATAATGGTATAATAGTAACACACATACAAACATATATAGATAGATCGATATAGATTTTACCTTCAAAGTATGCTATAATCGGCTGGTGGATCCAACATGCTTACCACATATCTCACACAAAACACACAGACCCACACACTGGCAGGAGATTGTCGTTGTGTTATTATTTTTATTACTATTATTATTATTATTATTATTATTATTATTATTATTATTATTATTATTATTATTATTATTATTATTATTATTATTGTGGATGGTTTAGCGCTGGAGTACAGATTTTTTTCTTTTTCTTAAAATATTTTATATATAACTATTTTGTATATTCCCTTTATATAAACTGAAACGAAACAGTCGAACCCGTAGTAGGCTCATAGCCGCGCGGACACAAGCTCTCGATGCAACCCTATCCTGAGCTATAATTTCCAATCATCGCCCTGAATGATCAATCTGTCAAAGCATTAGTTAAATGTTATTCTCCTACATAGTTTTCGGTGTACAAATGAACTGGGCATTTTTCCTCAGGTTTTCTTACAAGAAGCTTCTTCTTCTTCTTCTTCCATGCCACATGACCTGCCTGCTCTTCTCATTATCTCATCTTGCTTGGTTCGTATATAGACCTCTTTTTTCAATGTTGTTGCAGTCTTCTCCATTCACTTGTATCTTCATCTCTCTACCTCTCTCTCTCAGTCTCTCTCCCTCTCCCTCCCTCTTTCTCTCTATCTGTCCCTCTCTCTCTCCCTCTCTCTCTCCCTCTCTCTCTCTCTCTCTCTCTCTCTCTCTCTCTCTCTCTCTCTCTCCATCTGCCCATAATTTTCGCTATGAACTTTATTCCCAAATACTCGTTATCTCATTTCCTCCCATGCATCGCAGCCAAATATAATAAAAATAACTGGTGGTACATTAACAATTTTATTAAGTGCTAAGCTAGTAACCCGGCATGCACGGCTACGATTAAATACATGAAGATTAATGCGTGTTTTTTATGTTTAGCTAATAAGTAAAAGGAAAAATGATTAATTATAAAGAATTATATTTTTTAGATACGCCGTGCTGATTTCCCGAAATTCTTGACATAATTCAGCTGAAAGAAAAAATTCGTTATTGTGTGAGATATCCGTAAGGGATAAGAAAATATGCTGCCGCGGACTTTCCTCTGCAGAGCTTTTCGAGATATTCAATTCTGTGTGTACAATAATTTTTCTTTGGCACGTTGTTCACCTAGACGGATATACACTGCTCAGAAATGACAGAATAGATAAAAGAGGTGGAGGAGTTTGTGCCTTTATATCAAATGAGCTTAATCCAAGAATTGTCCACAAGTCCCCTTCTGTATATTCCGCTCGCCCCGAGTTCTTATTCGTAGAAATTCAAGCCAGTCTAAAAAAATGTCTCTTATGCATTGTATACAAACCTCCAAAAATTGGGCACCTTTCGGATCTAGAAAACGCTCTGAACGATTGATTGCCTCATTATGAACACGTTATTGTCGCAGGCGATTTTAATACAAATCTTCTTCAGACTGACTCACCAGCCATACAACTTGAAAATATGTTCCAAAGCTTTAATATGACCATTGTTCCTCTCTCTGCCACACACCATACTGCTACTTCCGACACTCTACTGGACTTAATTGTGACTACACATCCACAGAAAGTACTGTCATATGGACAAATTCCTGCTCCTGGCATATCTGCTCATGACATTGTATTCGTAGAATACTCACTCCAATGTCCTAAAAGACGCTCTAAATTGATTACGTACAGAAATTTACAAAACATAGACGATACTAAACTAAAATCAGACGCTTTAGAACTACCTTGGTACACAATATGGAATCTTAGATCAGTTGATGAAAAAGTAGACACATTTAATACACTGGTACTACAACTATACGACAGACATGCACCAGTAAAAACCCGACGATTTCCCGCTCCCCTGCTCCCTGGATGAAATGATTCAATACGTGAACTTATGTCAAAACGAGACAAAGCATACCGAACATACAGACGACATAAAAATGACGAGAACTGGCATCTGTACAAACAACTTAGAAACACAACTACACAAACTATACGTAATGCCAAACTACGACACGCCCACAGTATAATCGGACCTGAAATAAGTGCACGGGACACTTGGCGAAAGCTCCGTGCAATGGGACTTAGACAGTTGAATCCCTCAACTGACTCTATAGACATTTCTGTAGATGACTTAAATGAACATTTTACCTCAATACCCATGACACCTCCAGACAACAAGACTAAAATATACATTCTTAAAGACTTATCCCCATCCCCACATATAGGAAGAGATAAATTTTACTTTAACGACATTTCGCCTATAGACGTTAAAAAAGCACTCAAGCGGATTAAATCCAATGCGCAAGGAACAGATAACATCAGCATTTTAATGCTAAATAAAATCATTGACATTATTCTACCCACAGTGACTCATATTTTCAATGCTTCCCTTATAACTTCTATCTTCCCTATTGTATGGAAAGAGTCTAGAGTTCGGCCTATACCAAAAATAAGTACACCTACTAACTGTAATGACTTCCGACCGATTAGCATCCTTCCGACATTATCTAAAGCCCTGGAATATATTGTACATAAGCAAATGACTGATTATCTCCAAGAAAATCACCTCCTTGATCCTTATCAATCCGGCTTTAGATCTGGTCATAGCACAACCACAGCTTTGCTAAAAATTACCGAAGATATTCGTGAAGCCGTGGACAGACGTCATTGACTCCTTTAACCTTACTTGACTTCAGCAAAGCTTTTGACACAGTAGACCACGACTTACTTATGATAAAGCTCAAGCACCTACATTTGTCTGACAGCGCTGTATCCTGGTTCGACTCATACCTGCACGGTCGTCAACAATACGTTTCATTAAACTCTAGATCTTCGACTTGGCGTAACGTGCCGGCTGGAGTCCCCCAGGGCAGTGTTCTCGGACCTCTTCTTTTCTCAATCTACATAAATGATTTGCCAACTGTACTAAAGCACTGCCGTTATCACCTCTACGCTGATGATCTCCAAATTTACCTACATTCACCTCCTCATTCTCTCTATAACAGCTTGACAAAAATGAATGACGATCTCATATCCATCTTTAACTGGTCTTCAAGTATCGGTCTAAATCTAAATCCTAACAAGTCACAAGTAATTCTAATGGGACAACAAAGACTGCTTACAACCTTTGACATATCTACACTACCAAACATTACTATAAATAATATAATTATCCCTTATTCTTCTTCAGTAATAGATCTTGGACTACATCTAGACGCAAATTTAACCTGGCAAACACAAGTGAAACACATATGTAAAAAGACTTTCTCCATCTTATATTATCTTAGGCGTTTAAAGAATTTTCTCCCAGTTTCGTTAAAACAAATACTAGTGCAGAATCTTGTGTTACCACACTTCGATTATTGTGACATTATATATAATGATCTAAACTATGCCTTGTCGCAGAGACTGCAGCGTGTTCATAATGCTTGCATTCGATTCATTTTCAGTATCCGCCGTTATGACCATATTTCCGAACACTTTAATAACCTCTCTTGGCTCCGTCTTACTGACAGACGTAAATTGCACTCTCTTTCGCTACTTTTCAAGCTTCTGAATTCCTACATTCCTACTTACCTGGCGTCCAGATTTGAGAAGTTATCCTCTTACCACAATATTGACACTAGGTCACAAGATAGCAGTCTGCTAACAATTCCTTTTCATAGCACTTCCTCCTATTCTACTTCCTTCACAGTAGCCTCCGCCCGCTCCTGGAATCTCCTTCCTCAAGATATCAGGGGTTGCCGCACACTTGGCACCTTTAAGTCACGCTTATACAGTTACCTGTTGTCTAATAATTAATTTTTCTCTATTTATTAATTTTATACTATGTCATTAATCTTTTCCTCGTTTTTTTATATATCTTGTACATATTATATATTTAATTCGTTAAATTTAGAGTAAATCAAAATACATTATAAATATTAATTGTATTGTATTCATAACTTGTAATCGTTTATATATATATATTGTAATGCAGATTTAAGACTTTTCTTTTGTATTTTTTTTAAACCTGGTTGAGTGGTAGACAAGGCCTTAAGGCCTTAACTCTGCCAGGTAAAATAAAGCTATTATTATTATTATTATTATTATTATTATTATTATTATTATTATTATTATTAATTTCCTCCAAGTAATATAATAATAATAATAATAATAATAATAATAATTACATTATAAATGATGGCAGACTGGCAACTCCACATATGTGTGTGTGTGAGCGCGCGCATTGATTTATATATAATTCCGATACGCAACATTTAACGTTTTATCAAAAATACGGATTTCGTAATAGTAATGTACGTTCCGGAGCAACGCCACTGAATATGAAATTGAAACAGTTAAGTTTTAATCAGAATTTGTTAAAATATAAATATTTCACGGATTAAATCAGTTTATAACCCATAAATTTTTGGTATGAACAATGAGCAACTTTTCCTTTATCAGGTAAATACTAGATTCATTTCGAAATACCTTATTTATCATAGAATTAAATATTTCAAAATATATTACGTGTTGTGCTGTTCACATTTGAAAGCTAAACTGCTTACACATTATAACAAATTTAAATATAGAATTTGAAATGGTCTGTTTTATATGACTTCAGATAAGAATATATGTAATTCTATTTACGAACGTAACATTGAAGTAAATAAATAAGTAAATAAATATAAATAAATAAATATATATATATGGATTTTACAAATGTAATGTAAGCACTCTTACTTTAAGGGAGGAAAGGAGATAACGAGTATTTGAGAATAAAGCTCTTAGAAAAAATTTTGGACCAAAAAAAGATGAGCAGCCAGCTGAATGGAGAAGACAGCTTAACAGTGGAAATGCATGGTCTTTATAGGAAGCCAGATATAATTTAGAATATCTAAGTCTCCTTGACTGCGATCGGCAGGACATATGGCACGAGTGGGGAATAAAGGACGTTCACGGAAGCTTCTTGTAGGGAAATCAGAGGATAATCACCCAGTTGGTAGTACAAGAATGAAGAGGGAGAATAATATTAACTGTGATCTCAGCGAAGAAGATTTGATTATACTGGCGGATGTTTGGAAAAATGTGAGCTCAGAATAGGGATGTATGGAGAGCTTATGTCCGCGCTTCCATGAACCTACGGTTCGATAGTACCAGTTAGTTAGTTAGTTGCAAAATTTTCCTCTTTTTACATCAATCAATTTTTAGTATGAACCTAAACAAATGAATGAGGATTACACACAACAAATTTCTTTAAAAAATTCATCTGTTTAATTTAACAATGGTATAATTGTAACACATAACCCAACCATATATAAATAGATAGATAAAGATTTTATCTTCAAAGTAAACTATAATCGTTTATTGGACCCAATATACTTACCACATGTCACACACACACGCACGCACACGCGCACGCACGCGCACGCATGCACGCACGCGCACACACGCAGGCAACACGTACGCACCCACGCTCGCACCCACGCACGCACGCACCCACGCACGCACCCACGCACGCACGAACCCACGCACGCACCCACGCACGCAACCACGCACGCTCGCAGCCAGGCACGCACGCACGCACTCACGCACGCACGCACCCACGCACGCACTCACGCACCCACCCACGTACCCACGCACGCACGCAACCAAACACGCACGCACCCACGCACGCACGCAAGCACCCACGCACGCACCCCCACGCACGCACACCCACGCACGCACGTCCTTGCACACGCACCCACACGCACACGAACGCCCACGCACACACACGCACACCCACGCACACACACGCGCACAAACGCACACACCCACACACACGCACACAACCACACGCACGTACACACGCACACACCCACACACGCACACACACACCCACCCACACACATAAACACACCCACAAAAAACACACACACACACACCAACACCCCATCACACATACACACACACACACCACACACACACAAACACAG